>JBBPLO010000450.1:0-19643 GCA_038089835.1 Retiboletus flavoniger
TTTGCAGTATGTAAGCGAAATCACATGACCCTGGGGACAAAGTTATAGCCAAGGGCTTGTACTTTATTTGTTCCCACCAAAGCAAAGTGAAATTCCCACGATTGATTGCAGGGCACTTCATGCCCTGGTTTGGGTTTAGACATTGCAACGGTTTTGCACCTCACTGTATATATATATATGCATACAGTGTTATGTTGGGCTGTGGAAGTACCAGCAGGGTCTCAAAGTGAGTCACTAAGTGACAAAGGACAAGGGAGGGTACACAGGGAGTATACTGACAGAGAACTTCAGCAATAATGAGATTCAAGGGTAACCCTAGAACCTGGAAACAAGATTCCTCTTGAGGAGGTGCTGAGGACTAGCTACAGGGGTTTCCTGAGCTGGGGTGAAGGTTGCAAGTGGAGGCTCAAGGGAAGACCCTTAGTCTCAGGAGGTCACTTATTAGATGATGAGAGGAGCAAGAAGGAGGCTAAGCAACTCATAGAATTGAGAAGACTATGGTTAAGGAATACAAGCAGGGTGCATGGACTATAAGTACAGCTGCCAAGACAGATTATGTAAGGGGGACATGTCAGTGTCAGAGATAAGGGATGAGTCACTGGAAGTCAGAGATAAGAGAATGAGTCATGATAAGTCAGAACTAATAATACAACAGTTTTGAAGGAAAGCTGATAATGGCAGAAAGGTAAGGGAACCAGGAAAGTGGTATATGAGGCAAGAATGGTGTACCTAAGTCCGAATGGATATGAGGACATAAGGTTAAGCAAAGAGAAAGAAAAAGAAGAGAAAAATGCTAGTCCATGGACAATTGTAACATACAGTGACCTCAAAAACTCTTTCCATACTAACCTAAATTGCAGTGTGCAAAGAACACCACCAGTCACTGTGGGAATTTAGCTTAGGTTTTGTGGAGTTATAAATAGTAATTACTCTTAGCGACAAATTTGCTCCCTAGGTCATGTGATTTGATTCACACACCATTGAGATACAACCATTTTAAAACAGCCATGTTATGGAAAGAGCTTTTGAGCTTTTGAAATGATAACTAGGATCTCAGTCAAATCATTGATGATTTGTTATTGTTTGTTAATACAAACAAGGATATATATGTATATAGTATATCTGAGTTCAAAAAGTACACACACTTCTTGATTCTCAACTTCTATTATGATTAGGTCCCTTTTTCTTATTTAGCAAAACACCATTATTTCTTTGCTTGACACTGGCCACTCTGGTAAAGCCATTGCTGAGCAAACTGGTGTCAGCCCTTCTGCTGTATCCAAACTTCGCTCCAAGAAGCATTCTACCCTTCCCAAAGCTATTGGAGGTTGTCCTTCCAAGTGTTCCCTGCCAATATTTGTCATGCCCAGCATCTTATCATCTCTGACAGAGCTGAAAATGCTATCCAAGTGACCAAAGCTCTATCCAACATCATCAATGAGCCTCTATCTGCCAGTACAATTTGTCTTCACTTGAAGAAATCTGGTATGAAGGCTGTGGTCAAGTCCAAATGTCCTATTCTCTCTACTAGACATTACAAGGCTCATTTGGATTTTGCTTATGCTCACAAGAATTGGACTGTAGAGGATTGGAGGAAGGTAATATGGTCTGATGAGACCAAAATCAATCATCTAGGGTCAGATGGACATAAATGGGCTTGGAAAAGGTCAGGTGAGAGGCTTAGTAATAGGCTGGTGGATGGAACCCTCAAGTTTGGAGGAGGATTGCTGATGATGTGGGGCTGTATGACTTGGCAGGGAGTTGGATTTGCTTCTAAGATTAATGGTAGGATGGATGGGGACCTTTATCTTCAGATTTTGAAGAATGAGCTCAAGCAAACACTGGAGTATTATGGTTTCAATCCCCCTGATATCATCTTTCAGCAAGACAATGATCCCAAGCACACCTGCAAGAAGGTCAAGGAGTGGCTAGAGGAGCAGGAATTTGATACTATGGGTTGGCCTGTACAGTCTCCTGACCTAAATCCTATAGAACATCTCTGGAGATGGCTTAAAAGGAGGCTTGCAGAGTATGAAAACCCTTCTAATGAGATTCATCAGTTGTGGGATAGAGTTCAGATGAAGTGGGAGAGGATACCAGTTGAGGAGTGTCAGAAACTGATTGAGAGTATGCATAGGAGGGTTCAGGCAGTGCTTAAAGCAAAGGGAGGCTATACCAAGTACTAATAATATCCAAATACCCTTGTCAATTCAAAAGCTCAAAAATCCTTTCCATGACATGGCTGTTTTAAAATGGTTGTATCTCAATGGCATGTGAACCAAACCACATGACCCAGGGAGCAAATTTGTCGCCAAGGGTGATTACTATTTATAACTCCACCAAATCTAAGCTAAATTCCCACAGTGACTGGTGGTGCACTTTGCACACCACAGTCTAGGTTAGTATGGAAAGAATTTTTGAGGTCACTGTACCTGTAGTCTACCACATGTACATTCTGTTCTTGATCTATGCACTATTGGTGTACTATCCCTAGTTCTAGCAATATACCTTCTTCCTACCCAAGTTACCTTCAAGGTTATTTCCTTGATGTGATCTCCCTATTGCTCCCTCTCTAGTTTCTGTTATAGATGTCAGTCTCTTACTGAGTATTGCCCATTAGTCCAGACTTAGAGGTTTAAAGCCCATCATGTACATCATGTGTAACAATCACCTTTCAGCCTCACCTGGATGTACCCTTGATCTTAGACTATCTATGACTCACCATAGATTTTATGGCATATGCTTATCATTGCCTTGTTTTCTTCTCATCTCTTGACTTACCTAAAAATCTCATATCCTAGACTTCCTAGACCACTGTAAATCTTTCTGTGTGAAGGACTACATTCCAGTTTTGTATGAAGGGCTTTATTCTGGTTGTGTGTGTGAAAAAGTCTACATCTAATTTTCAATGAAGAGTCTTGTTGGAATTATTTGTAATTGTAAGTTCTTACTTCATACCTTTGGTATTGTGGTTGGATTGAGTAGATATTGTGTTGCTTTTGGATTTTTGACCCAAAAGGAGTGTGAAGAGCTTTACTTTAGTTTCATTATGAAAATCTGTAACCTACTTTTTATGCTGAACAATTTTATCCTATTTTACATGTGATACATTTTTGGACTCAGTATGATACAGATCACAATTCCAACTTTCTAAATACTTGATTCCAAACTACATTTGTGATCTTGGTATCTCTTTAATCATCAGGAAAAAGAACTTTGATGTGTTTAGGATGAGTATACTATGAACATGCCACATAGAGTTGTTCATAAAAGAAAACAGGACTACTCAAGCTAAGACCAACATGCTGAACAGTTTGACTTGAGCCTTGTTAATAATCATAGCATAGGCCAAAAATTGA
The DNA here is from genome assembly GCA_038089835.1 of Retiboletus flavoniger. Taxonomy (NCBI): domain Eukaryota; kingdom Fungi; phylum Basidiomycota; class Agaricomycetes; order Boletales; family Boletaceae; genus Retiboletus; species Retiboletus flavoniger. The sequence continues at coordinate 3,360 of JBBPLO010000450.1, forward strand.
GGGTGACAAAATAGAACTGGAGAATCTTTCAAACCAGAGTCAAGAACCATCCTAGAAATCAAGACCATATATATTGTGGTCACCATCTCTATCCAATATATGATACTCCAAAATTCTTTGAGTAGATCTAATGAGCCTCAAGTGAGTTCCCTTGTAGAGACCATGGACAGGATTCAGATTGTGCAACAGCATAAGTTCTTGAGCTCTAGCTGATAAAGAGGAAATACAGAAGGATTGAAAGTATGGAGGGCCTCTGACAAGATATAGTAATATTCCTGATGAGTGATTGAGCCTGCACTAAGATAGGTGAGCTTCTGCTGAGGTGCAACAAAGTCAATGTTACACGTAGTGTACAAATGAGACTAGGGCTCAAGAGAGGATGACCTTCAGGCAATACTCACAAGGAGACCGATGTCTGAGGGTGACCTTGGGCTGAAAGGCAACTAGTGTATCTCTTGAGATACAGGTGAGCAACTGGAGGTCATATTGGACTAGGGACTATGAGGAGTCACTCAGAGGACTGGGATGATTGATGATTGTTACACTAGTGAAGTGCAGATCAAGAATGGAAAAGTACAAAGGCAAGGATATATCTACTTATAGACCAAAGAGATAGCACATGAGCCATGGAAGCATATGAAAGGCTATGGAGGGTGTGGGAACGACTAAGTATGAGAGAACCTAGTTAGGAGTAGAGTTCATGGTGACCATAATAGAAAGAGGGGTATCTAAGGGCAGGCTTCAAAGGAACAAAGAGGAAGGTCCACATAAGAGAATATATGTGGTCCAGACACATGGTATACACCATCCTCTGTAGGAGATGATGGAGGCAAAATGAAGGACTAGGAGAATGTGATGATGAGGGAGCAAAATTGTAACATTACCCCCTTCGTAGATTTGAGCCCCAGGCTCAACAACCAGCCTGTTCCATCCCAGGATTTCACCCAAGGGAGGTCCCAGGCCCAAAAACAGTGCTCTGCTGGGATGGTGATGCAACCTCAAATGGGCAGTTAGCAAGGATGTGCCCAGGTTCATGGCAGCAGCCACAGTGGCAATGGGGGCAGAAACAGTCTGTATGACCCTAGTTGCAACAGAAGCCACACTGGAAAAGTAAACACCTAGTTGTGTCATGTCCGGGGGCATACTTGTGGCAGTGGAGGCACTCGTAGTAGATACAGTCCTGCTTATAATGACCTGGATGATCACACTGAAAGCATTGGGTGGTGGGAGTTGCAGGAGGGAGACAGAGGGCATCAGGATGAGGGATGATGTGAAAAGGAGAGGATATAATGGTGTTCCTGTTGGGCATGACCAGAGTCTGAGGCATAGTGGTCACCAGGAAGGTGGGGATGGGGAGTTCTTCCAGTTCTTCATCATTTGATTCTTCGGAGGATGCTATGATGGTGGGGGTGTCCAGAGGGGGAGGGGAAGCCAAACAGGAAGCTAGGGGTGTGGGGGAGTGAGGTGGGGGAATAGGAAGTGGAAGGGGTTTGGGTTGTGCTAATAAAAAAGATTCGACTGACTGGGTATAGGAATCTCTTTGGGTGCTAGTGAGGGAAGAGAGGATGTGACACATGGTGGAGTAAATGAGGCCATGAGGGATTTCTTCAGCATAGGAGCTGAACTCATGGAGGGATAGAGAGACGAGCATGTGGCGATGTGTTTCAGTGAGAGCAAAGCATAGGGCAGGGTCTGGCGGGATGAGAGATTCAGCCAGCCACAGGGCAGAGGCAATGGTATGGTAAGTGCAAATTAGTGAGTGGGTCACCTTGTCTTCAGGGAAGAGGGGGTGGAGTTCTATTATGAGGGCAAGGGCAGGAGTTTCAAGGATGGCAGTGAACAGTGAGAGTCTGTCATGTTCTGGTAGAAATCCAGGAAAAGCTCACTGTGATTGCAAGAGTGATCATGAGGACAAGAAGAAGGATGCAGGGGAGGAGGTGGTTGTTGCAGAAAAGAAGGACATCATCGAGGAAAAAGAGAAAGGCCAGAAGCATGCATTTCTAAGTTTGCAAGGCGATACTCACTAAGAGACCGACGTCTTACAGACTTAGAGAATCTAGAGGGAGTGAAGTCATTTATAGGCAGAGAGAAGTTTTGGGGTGTGACATAAGTTGTTCTCGGGTTCCCAGGTGTCTTCCAACTGTGGGTATCCTTTCCATGAGATTAGGAACTGCAGTTTGGTTCTAGGTCCTTTGTGACTGTGGATCACTTCGACTTCATATTCCTCTTCTTGGTTAATGACATCAGGCAATGGGAGTAGGAACATGTCATGGATGTGCCATGTAGGGGGGGAGACAGAGGCGGTACAACACCAGAGATAGGACTTGCAAAATTTCAAACGGTCTGTACTGTCTTGGTGTGAGCTTCCTGGATGGGAAGTGGAGGTGGAGATTAGTGGCTTCTAGCCATACTCGATCTCTGACCTTCCAGGGGGAGAATTTTCAAAGGAAGTGGGAGGTTATAAGTTTTCAGGCAGTTTCATGAGTGGCTAGGGCTTTTTTTCTGTTTTCATCAAGGGTGGTGAGGCAACTCTCTAGGGAAGGGATAAAGGTCTTTCCTAAAGGAGGGAAGGTTCTGGGTTCATAGCTGTAGATTAGAGAGAATGGGGATTTCTTGGTGGACGAATGGGGAGCTGAGTTGTGGTGGAATTTGGCTGAAGGTAGAGCAGAAGACCAGGAATGGGGGAGATTGGTGCAAAAGATGTGTAGATAGACTTCTAGTTCCTGATTGGTTCATTTGGTTTGGCCATCTGTTTGGAGATGGTAGGCAGAAGAGAGGCGAACGTCATACTTTAGCAGGTGGGCAAGTTCGAGGGCAAAGGCAGAGGCAAATTGGGGTCCTTGATCAGAGATGATGGAATCATAGAGACTGAATTGTTTGAAGACGTCGTTGAAAAATAGGAGGGCAATGCCTGCTGCATTGATGGTTTTTGAACAGGGGACGAGAATCACCCCCTTACTAAGGCCATGGTTGATCATGACCATGATGGAGTCAAAGCCATCCGAGGCTGAAAGATCAGTGATCAGATTGACCAAAAGTTGGCAGAAAGGGATGGAGGTCAAAGAGGAGATGGGGAGGAGCGGCAGAAGGGAGGGGTGAGTATTGACCTTGTTTTGCTGGCAGGTGGGACAGCTGGCAACAAAGTGTTTGATGAAAGTGGCTAGTCCAGGCCACCAGAAGTCCCATTCCAGGATGGCCTTGGTCTGGAAGACACTCATGTGGCCTGAGAGTGGGAAAGAATGGATGGTGTTGAGGAGGGGGGTCCAGGCGGAGGGTGGAACATACATACAATTGTGGAAGAAGAGGTGGCCATTTTCGAAGGTCCAATTGTGGGCGAGAGACTGGGGGAAAAGAGAGGTGGCGGAGGAGATAGCAGAAAGAGCTTGGAGGATGAGGGGGTCTGAGAGGGTGGAGGACTTGATAAGATCAGTGAGGGTGAGATTGAGGGCATTGATGACCATGGGTTCAGGGAGGATTGAGGCATTAGCATTATCAAGAGCGATGTCGATGGTGTCTTGTTGAGATAGGGCATCTGCTGGGGCCATTTGAGATCCTGGAATGACCTGCCAGATGATATCATAGTCCTGGAGCAGGAGAGCCCAATGAGCCTGATGATGGGAGAGTTTGCAGGGGTTGCGGAGATAGGAGAGGTTTTTGTGGTCAGTGATGATGGTGATCGGATGGGCAGTGCATTGGAGGTGGTGGCACCATTCAGAGAGGGTGAGAATGACAGCTAGTAGTTCACAATCATAGATATCATAGTTGTGCTCAGCAGGGGTAAAAGTCTTGGAGAAGTAGGCAACTGGTTGGGGATCACCATTGGGGTTGGATTGCATGAGGACAGTGCCAGCTGCAATAAGGGAGGCATTGGTCATGAGAAGGAAGGGCTTGGCAGAATCAGGGAGGGCTAAGATGGGGGCTGAATAGAGGGCCAAGATGAGAGTTTTAAAGGCTTTCTGTTGAAGAGAGGTCCAGGTCCAGGGTTTGTTTTTCTTGGTGAGGAAGATCAGAGGAGTGATGATGTTGGAGAAGTTGGGGATGAATTTGCAATAAAAGTTGGCAAAACCAAGGAAGGAGCGGATTCCAGTGACAGTTGAAGGGGGTTTCCATTCCTTGAGAGCAGTGAGCTTGCCAGGGTCCATCTGTAGTTGTCCATTTCCAACAATAAGACCTAGGTATTCCATGGTGGGGGTATCAAAGGAGCATTTAGAGAGTTTAAGAGAGAGATTGTTTTCTTGTAGTCGCAGAAGGACTCGACGGGTGCATTCATGGTGTAGGGATAGGGGCCTTTGATACAGATTCCTAGATCATCCATGTAGACTTTGAGCCAGTGCTCAGCAATCATGTCAGCAAAAATGTGATTCATGAATGCTTGGAAGGTGGAGGGGGCATTGGAGAGGCCAAAGAACATAACTGTTGGTTCGAAAAGGCCAAGAGGAGTGATAAATGTGGCCTTCCATTGGTTGGATTTCCGAATACAAATATTATTGTACCCCCATCAGATGTTCACTTTGGTGAAAAGGTTAGCATCCTTCATGTCATCAATGATGTCAAAGATGAGGGGTAGGGGAAATGCATTGTAGAGATCCATAGGTCTCTACAGTCGTATACCACTATTTCAACGGATTTTACCATCACCGCATTATCATCCCTGTCGTTCACTCCACCTGCTGTCCAGTCTGGAGCTGGTCCCATCCACCTCCAGTCCCATCCATCGAAATCCGGTAGTCCGAGTAAGTCTGCCCAGTCATATACTAGACTGGTTCTTTATTGTTTCGTCATCCCTTCTTTACTGGTCCTTCAAAGACCTTTCCATACGATTCCACATACCATTTATATCACTCTGCATTTATTTACATTCATATTAGTTCTTCTGGACTCTTCCAGACTATAAGTACCATGTACTTAGGATTTTATAATCCAGTTTCCTTCACATTGGATTCTTACCATGCCGCTGTATCTGTCTGAATCATCTCTGGCCTGTCGCCATCATTGTCCGTCACATCCCCAATGCTTCCCGCTTGTCACCTTCTCTACTCCGGACTTCTGGTCTTCTTCTGGTCTTCTTCCAGACTGTTCTCCCTTGGGCAGTACCCACTCAGGCAGGTTTCTCTGCACTTCTCTTCGTAGTTGGACCCCTTTGGGACGATATTCATCTCCTTCAACCCACCTGCAGGCTCAGGACTACTCTCTGCTAGTCCTCCGAGTCAAGTTTACTGTTTTACAGCATTTTGAATGGTGTGGGAGTTAACATAATGGTAGTCTTGACAGGGTCACAGGGAGCTGTCTTTCTTAGGGACAAAGAAGAATGGAGATGCTTGGGGAGATTTAGACAGAACAATATAATCTGTTCTTAGATGTTCTTCAATGAAAAGGGTGAGGGTTTCTTGTTCTTTGGGGTTGAGGGAATATATCTTGGCGATCTTTGAAATGAAGGAGTCTTTGAGGTTGATGGTGTGGTTGAAGGGACGATGTTTGGGCAGAGTGTTGTGGGTGCTTTTGGCAAAAACATTGGTGAAGTCAGCACAGAAGTCCAGGATGGTGACATCTTTGTGGGTGGATTGTTGGGCGATCTCAGTGGAAATGGTGAGCTTGTGGATCTTGATCTCCCGAGCTTCTTCTAGGGGAGGGCACTCACAGAAAGTCCTCTCAACCCTCTTCAGAGGCATGGAGATGGAGATAGTTCTTTCTTTCCAGTCAATGTCAGGATTCCATTTTGTCAGCCAAGGCATCCCTAGAATGATCTGAGGATGCTTTTGTCACAAGATGAAGAACTTTTTGATTGAGGAGAAGGTTTCATGAGAGATGAGGGCCATGGTGGTCCAGGAGATGGTTCCTGATATGTTCTTGGTCCCATCGACATTGAGGGGAGTGATGGGGGGTGTAGTCTGGTCAGGCAGAATCTTCCTCTTGGCAGAAGACGAGGGTCAATGAAGTTTCCAGTGGCCCCAGAGTCAATGAGAGCAGTGGATTCAACAGTTTGTACAAGCACATCAAGATGCAAAGTTCTATTTCCTTTGGATGCTACGAGTACATGGGTAGTAGTGGGGAAAGAAGATGTCAATGTGACTTCCCTTCTCAAAAATCCTTTGCTTTCTAAACATTGGCAAATTGAATCACATTTACTTTCTCTCCTTCTTTGTCTTCGTCATAGCACATTTTGAGGACTGTGAGGATTTCAGCCTTGTCCTTTCCAGCTGTCTGAAGCAAATTTACATATTGCTGGAGAGGGGAGGACAGGGCAGGCTGTGAGGTTGAGGTGGCAGGGGTGGTGACAGTGGTTCAGACATTTTGAGGGCATCCAGGGGTGGGGGTCTTTCTACAGTTGTGAGTGTCATGCCCAACAGTTTGGCATTAGAAACATCTTCCCTCCTTGATGCATTTAGCTCATTTAGCAGATGTGAGCTTGGTCAGAGTGGTGGAGGTGTCGACATCCATGGCATTTGGATCCTTAGGGGTTCGGTTGTTGAAAGAAAAGGAGGAAGGGGTGGTTCCAGTGTGAAGTGCTTGTATTCTCATCTTCTGGGCATGAAAGGTCTTTGCTTTAGTGACCCAGTCAGTGATGGTGGTGGGGATAGTCCCCATGGACAAGATCATGGTCGTGATTTGTTGGTCCAGACTAAGGGTGAAGTGATCAATGAGGGTAGACTCATTGGTGATGTCTGACTTCCCTGCTAAGTTTTGGAAGTCAGTAATGTACTGTTGAAACCCATCATTAGAATGGGTGATTTTCTGGCATAACTTAGCCAGTTCAAGGCAGGCAGTGGCTTTGATGCATAGGGGAAGAAGGTGGTTTCGAAGTCCTTGACAAAATCCTTGAAAGACTTTCTGGTGGTAATGGAGGGGTCAGCCATCTTGTCCTACCAGGTCTCAGTGAAGGAGGCTCCCTGACCAGAGGGCATCTTATTGAGGGTGGTCATGATCTTTTCTGAGTCCCTGGAATACAGAGTTTGGTTGATCTGGAAGTAGGCATTCATGGCCTTCATCCATTGAGAGGCATTAGAGGGGAGGCCAGTGAAGTTGGCCAGGAGGATGGCTTTCAGTTCCAAGGGCATGGTGGGTGATGGGGATCTAGAGATGTTGATCAGGCTGGGGAGTGATGGTGGAGTTGAACTGGGCTGATAAGGGGGTGGGTTGGTTATGGGTTGTTGGGCAGAGGTCTTGGGTGTGAAGAGGGGATCAAGAAGGGAAGTTCTGCTGGATCTGGTGATTCTTTTGGAGGGGGTTCTATATTGGGAGAGGTCAGGGAGGTCTGAGTCACTTTCCTCAGGTATCTTGTATGATGTGGTGGATGAGTGGGGATCCTTCACCTAAGGAGGTGGAACCAGGAGAGATTCTCGATTTTTTGTTACATGTAGTATACAAACTAGACTAGGGCTCAAGAGAGGATGACCTTCAGGTGATACTCACAAGGAGACCAATGTCTGAGGGTGACCTTGGGCTGAAAGGTGACTAGTGTATCTCTTGAGATACAGGTGAGCAACTGGAGGTCAGATTGGACTAGGGACTATGAGGAGTTACTCAGAGGACTGGGATGATTGATGATTGTTATGCTAGTGAAGCACAGATCAAGAATGGGAAAGTACAAAGGCAAGGGCATATCTACTTATAGACCAAAGAGATAGTGCATGGGCCATGGAAGCATATGGAAGGCTATGGAGGGTGTGGGAATGACTAAGTATGAGAGAACCTAGTTAGGAGTAGAGTTCATGGTGACCATAATAGAAAGAGGGGTATCTAAGGCCAGGCTTTGAAGGAACAAAGACAAGGGTCTGCACAAGAGTAGGTAGGCAGTTCAGATGCATGGTATATGCCATCCCCTGTAAGAGAGAATGGAAGCGAAGTGAATGACCAGAAGAACTTGATAAAAAGGGAGGAAAATTGTAACAGTCAAGAATGGTGGTATTGATCTCATGGACCTGGACATTTCTAAGATTAAGGATGGTATGGTCCAGAAAGTATTGATGAGCAAGATGGTTTTTCCAATGAGGAGGTGAGAATAGATGGAATGGATAAGGGAAGGCATGTTATCACCACAATATATACATGTGTTCAGGAAGCATGAAATTACCATTAGTGATATCAATGTGAAGAAGTCTCTGTGCTCAAGCATCAGATTCGGGATGCTGGCAAAGGCACATGTGCTGATGAAGATAAAGGGACAAAGAGATGGCCTGATGATCCAAAAAGATGAAAAATGAATTGTTATACCCTTAAAAATGAGTGTAGTGGACATAGTTTCCATGGGCTAAGAGTGCTTTGTTAATGTTAAAGCCAGTTCAACTCTGGAGCTAACTCTGAAACTTCAGAGTTGTGCTAGGGGGCTGGGGCTTGGCTTCACCATATGTGGTGCACCTTTGCTTAGAATCAGTGCCCCGATTTTAGAGGTTGGAGGTTGGAGGTTCAGAGTTGTCATGCTTGATGTTGTAAACAATGATGAGGATCATGACAAGGAGAAGAAGAAGTCTTCAAGACTCTTCAGGAATTCAGAGAGGATTGTCAGAGGGGACTGATTAGGGATCAGGAGTTGGAAATAGTCAATATTCGAACTAAGAAGAGTACAAGGTGTTTCTATGAGTTTATATATGGAGTTCAGAGATGTATTACTAAGTGTTTTTTGTAACTGATTGCTAAGTGATTCGGAATCAGAACATAAGTAAGCTGGAGCAGTACACTGGAAGTGTGGAGGCTGGAGCAGTATACATAGAATCAGAGAGGAAACAGAGGTGAGACTAATATGAATAGAAAAAGAGTAATGTAATAGAAATGGAGGTGACATATAAGGATATTTCTGAGGGCATCTCTGGAGTCTCAGAGTTGAGCTCTGAGCAAGATAGCATCAGAGTTGGTGGGTGTGAGACCAGAGATGAGTTTGGAGGATTGGAGAGGACTTGGGCAAAATCTGGTATATGACAGTTAATTGTTAATGGACAATGCACTTGCTGGAAGTGAAGTCACATGGCAAAAGTGGATTAAAAAGGAAACTCATATGGCAATGAGGGAAATAAGTGAAATCAATGAAAATACAGTGACCTCAAAAACCCTTTCCATACTAATCTAGACTGCAGTGCACAAAGCGCTGTTGACAACCTCAAACCACTGGGGCTAAGGCGACACATGATCAGATACTGACTTGCAAGTAAGCAATGGTGGGGAAAACCAGCAAGAACTTGACTGAGAGTTCTGCTGATATTGATTGACCACTTATACTAATTACATTGTTTGTACTTGTATGGTTGTTGGTCCATGCACATAAGTATTAGTAAGTGATGATGTAGTTCTTTGTAAGGTATGATGTCATAGATAAGAGATAGCAAAAATAGAAGAGTCTAGTTTGTTCTAGACTTTGGCATGTGATATGACGTCATGTCACGTGACTAGAGGATTGTAAATTGTAGGTAGAGGTCATGTTACTACTGTGATATAAGTGAAAAGTAAAGGTGAAAAATAAGAGTTCGTAACATTACCCCCTGTCTAGGCATGAGATTCCAGATCATGTTCAGGATTGGTATAAGTAAATAGAGAGGTAAAGTCCGATTGAGTTATCCTCAAACGTCATGGAGCATTAGGGTGTGAGGCATAGAAAGTGGTGATTGTATCCTTTGCAAATCTGCCTACATTACTTTCTGGTTCCCAGGAGCATTCTTCCTCTGGGTAGCCAACCCAATATACAAGGAATTCCAAACGCTGTCCTCTTAAGTGGGAATCTACGATGTACTCCACTTCGTGTAACTCTTCCCCTTTGTCGGTTACTTCTACCAGTCCGGGTTTATAAGTAGGTTGTCCTTCCAGAGGTGCTTTGTAGGGTTTAATGCAGCTTACGTTAACTACTAGGTGAATGCGCATAGTGGTTGGTAATTTTAATTTAACCATGTTTGGTCCCATTAACTCAATGATTGCAAATGGTCCTAGCCATTGTTCTGTGAGTTTCTTTGAGACACGTGTTTCGCATAAATTAAGGTTCATGGTGGATAAATAGACTTTGTCTCCTATTTGATATGGCAGCACTGCAGATCTGTGTTTCTCTGCTTGTTCTTTCATTTGGCACTGCTTCTTTTCTAGATTTTCCTTAACCTGTGCTAGCATGTCCTGCCATTCTTCAGCAAAGTGTGGGACTATGAAGGTTTTCATAGATATGTTAGGCTCTATTCCCATGCGCAGTTTGTACATTTTTGTGACCTGGTGTGGTGTTTTTCTGGTCAACAAATGCATTTTTTGATTGTATGAGAATTGTGCCAGCGCTAACCATTCTGCCAATTGTTCTTGTTTCTCGGCAGTATAAAGTCATAAGTACTGCTGTGAGTCTCTGTTAACTCTCTCCATTTGGCTGTCTGTTTGTGGGTGGAAAGCTGTGGACATGTGGAGTTGAATCTTGAGACATTTGGCAAGATCTTTCATCACCTGTGATGTGAACTGGGGTCCTCTGTCTGATATAATAGATAAGGGGAGTCCATGACTCTTCCATATGTGATCCCTATATAGTTTAGCTGTTTCTAATGAGATTACAGTCTTTTTGTATAAATATGACTTCTTTAGAGAATCTATCCATGATTACTAGCATCGTGTCGAAGCTGTTAGATATTGGGAGATCTGTGGTAAAGTCTGTGGAGATATGCTGCCAAGATCCCTCTGGGATTAGGTTTGGTTGAAGTTTGCCAGCTGGGGCAACATTTGTAGGTTTCATTCTAGCACATCTTTCACATCAGCAGCAGTGTTCTTTTATTTGCTTGTGAATTCCTTCCCATATATAATATCTTGTTAAGAGAGCATGGGTTTTATTGGCTCCTCCATGTCCTGTGGCTGTGGAATCGTGATAAAGGCTAATAATATCCTGATGGAGATTTTCTTCCTCAGGCACATAGATTTTGTTATTTTTTACGTATAGTCTGTTTTGTGTAGAACCACTGGTTCTTCTGGTTCTTTTCTTAGATTATTTTGTGCCTTCTTCACCCTTTCTAGGATTTCTTCTTCTTCCATATGAATCCATGTGGCTTCTTTTCTTGCCGTCCTAACATGTTCTGTGGGAATAAATTGTACCCCTTGATTGTTGTTTTCTATTCCAATTGCATGATCTTCACGTCTGGAAAGGGCATCGGGTTTTCCCATAGAAGCTCCTGGCTTCTTGACTAATATGTAGTCGAATCGTGAGAGATATTGGGCCCATCTGGCTTGTCTCCTATTTAGGTTTTGTGATGTCATAAAATATTGCAAATTTGCATGATCTGACCAAATTTCAAATTGGTGGTTTGTTCCTTCTAGGTAATGTCTCCAATTTTCTAGGGCTAAGATAATGGCTAGCATTTCTTTGTCAGCAATCAGGTAATTCCTTTGTTCTGGGGTCATGGAATGGGATGCATAAGCTACTGGATGCCATATGCCATGTTTTTCTATAGATAAAATGGTGTCTGTTGTGAAGTCCGAGGCATCACATTCAAGCCTGAACGTTGCTTGATCATCTGGGTAAGCCAGTACCAGAGCCATTGTGAAAGCTTCTTTTAATTTATTGAAGGCAGAATTTTCTTCCTTTTTCCACCTCTATTGAGTGTCCTTTTTTGTAAGATTGTTCAATGGTCTTGCTATAATGGAGAAATCTTTGATGAATCTTCTATAAAAGTTTGCCAACCCCAAGAAGCTTCTTACTCCTTTGATGGTTGTAGGTACCAGCCATTGCTGAATAGCATCGGTCTTTCCCGTTTCCATGGAGATGCCTTTGTCAGAGATGATCATCCCGAGGAAGTCAATGCTTTTGACCTTGAATGTGCATTTTTCTGGTTTGATGAATAAATTATTGTCCTTTAGTCTTCATAACATTTCCAGCACTATCTTATCGTGCTCCCCTTCATCTGTGGTTTTGGTGAATATGAGTATGTCATCAATATATATGATTACAACATTCGGCATGTCGGCAAAGATTTTGTTCATCATTGCCTGAAATGTTGCCAGAGAGTTGTATTGTCCAAAATACATTACTAAGGGTTCAAAAGCTCCATGGTGGCAAACAAAGGCTCCTTTCCATTCATTGCCTTCTTTGATGCGAATATTATTGTAGCCCCATTGTAAGTCCATCTTGGTAATAAGCTTAACTCCTTTTAATTTATCAATGAGTTGGGAGATAAGGGGGAGTGGATAATTATTTTTTATAGTTCCCTCGTTTAGATATCAGTAATCTTGTACCATTCTTTTCTTCCCATCCTTCTTTGGTATAAAGAACATGGGGGAAGTTTGAGAGGATTTTGATGGTCTAATATATCCTTTTCATAGTTGGTCATCTATGAAGTCCAAAACTTCTTTTTGTTCGTCTACAGACATAGGATAAATCTTTCCCTTTTTGGATTTAAAGTCCAGTTTTAGATCTATCACATGATCCCACAGTTTTCTTGATGGCATTCTTTCTGAGGCCTTTTTGCTGAAAATGTCTAGGTATGCATGGTACTCCTTTGGTACCATTTCTTCTACTGTCTTTTCTTTCTTTTCTTCATCTTTCTTTGTCACTTGATAAATATGTGGGGCCATTTCTATTTCCCTTTCTTCTAGGGTGGCTAACCATGTTGGTTGATCTGACAATAGATAGCATGTCCGAGGACATCTTTGTAGTTGAAGGGTTCCTTTTTCCCAGTCAATTTCCGGATTGTGTTTTGTAAGCCATGTGTATCCCAGGATTATTGAATTTTGTCCAAGGTCTGTTACTTCTGCCGTTAACTTTTCTCAGTGTCCTTGGTATTCTATGATTAGATTGGCAGTGTGAGAAATATTTCCTGCCGAGTTCTTTGATCCATCTATGTTATAAATAGGAATGGTATGATCTAGCTTCTTTAGTGGGATTTTGTTCCTTGTTGCCCATTTTAGATCTATGAAGATTCCATTTGCTCCTGAATCTAATAGAGCTTCTGTCAGTATTTCCTTTTCTTTGGAGTTGACAGATTTGATGTTGATTTCCAGAGAAAGTTCTCTTTTCTGTTTTGTGGATCTTATTAGGATCCTATCTGGGATTTCTTTATCTATTTTTTTTGTATTTTATTTTATAGCCAAATTAAGCCTGCATTCTCATGCAGCAAGCTCCATAGGAGACCTGGCTTTGGTATACGTATCATTATCATAGTCCGATTCTTTGATATCTAGTTTACAAAAGATATTATAGAAAGAATTGTCCTGCAGGTTCATCTGCTGATCACCCGGACAGGTCAGAGATGCTAAACTTTTCCCTGCTTCGCTCTGGTGACTTTTAGGTCTTTTAAGTAAGCCTCGATTTCTTCTACTGAGGACATGTTTTGGACTGCTTTTAAGGTGGAGTCTGTTGCCTTTCCTTTTCCTTTCACCAAAGAATTTCCTTCTTCAGCATCTGAAGTCGTAGTGTCCATAACATGGATGTCATGATATTTTGAGCACCTTCGGTTATGCCCACCCCCAAGGAATTTGCACTCGGGGCACTGCTTTTTGGGTTTTGTGCAGTCTTTGACAAAATGAGAGCCTTGGCAGTTAAAACACTTGTTTGTTCTTACTGCATCTATGTCCATGGGCTCTCCCCTTCCTCCATATGTTTTTGATCTGGAGGCAGATCTTTCTTTGTAGGAGCTGTAGCCCCAGTTTGTTTTATTTTGGAGGTTGAAGGCCTCCAACCTTTGTTCAATGGATTGGATCATTTCTAGATATGTCTCGACATTGTCTTGTCGAGATCCTTCAAGGTATATTTGCCTCATGACATCTTCCCTTGTATTCTGCTCTAGATAGAAGATACCCATTCTATTGAAAGCTGTGTTTAACTCGGGTCCTTTGGCCTGTTGGTAGAGTGTCACCCAATGGGTGAGATAGTCCTTTGTGCTCTGGTTAGAGCCTTGTTTGTACACCGCTAGTTGTTTGAGGGCGGTGTCTTCTTCATTTTCTGGTTGAAACTGGTCCATAATCATTTTTCTTAGCCTTTGAGGAGAAGGCCATACCCCTGTATCTAAGCAACTGGAGATTGTTGCAGTTGCCCAAGCACCAGCTCCATGCTTGTCCTTTCTGTCTTTGGACCCTATCTGGGTCAGGATTCCAAGTGTCTTCTGCTTGTCGTTTTCATATGCTTCTATGTTTAGATCCATGTAAACCTGGATCTTGGTTCACCACTCCTTAAAGTTTTTGTACAATCTGTCAAATGTGGTGGGTTTGGGGACCATATTTAATTTCTTTGATACATTTACATTGGCCCTAGAGGCCACGGTTCTTTCAGCTGCTGCCGGTCTTTCCTTGGCTCTCTCGGCCCTTCCTTGTGCTCCTTCAAGCATTAGCTGCATCATTGCCAGCTGTTGCCACATCGCCATCATCATGGCTTGCAGGTCTCTGTCCATGTTTCCTTGTTCTGATAACATCAGGGATTCAGGTAGGTTTTCGGATTCGTTCTCAGTTTCTGAGAACTCTTGTTGATTCCTTGGGTCCCACACATTTAGGGACTGGGGTTTCTTGTCTTATGTGTTGAGGTGGTAAACCTCAGTATTGTTTGTATGCGAAATATACTTCCATGTCGTATAGGTGTTCAATTGGATTTTCTTTGGTCCTTGTTGCTTCAAAGCTGTTGCTTATGAAGTCTTTTATATATTGAGGAACTTCTTCTTCCTCTAATTTTATCTCGTGGGAATTATTGTCATTTGAATCCCACTCGATGCACTTTGTCTCGAAGTCCAAGAGTTGTGCTTTGCACTCTTCTTCTTCTTTAATCTCAACCTTGACAGAGGGTCAGATTGAGATTGTGCCGAATTCAGCTCAGCTTGGTGAACCTAGGCTTCTAAGGTTCAGGAACATCCTTTTGGTAAAATGATTCTAAATCTTCTGAGGCTCTTCGCTCTCTAGGAAGTGTCTATCAGATCTCAATCTCCAACTAGACATTCGAAAATACTAATCTATTCTCAAGAAAGAGGGGCACAGTACCGCTCTTGCCTCTTTCAAGAGAAGTTTTGTATAGACTAGCATTAAAAGAAATTGGCCTCATGTGGACCAGGCTTTCGCCGTTTGAAGATGAAGGTAGGTAGGTGTGGTGGGGATTTAACCCTTTAAATCCTCTCAAGGATACCAACTACTGGCTCTGTACAGGGCAACCAGTCTCTCTGTCCTCTAGTGGATGTGGCTATATAAAATGTAAAGGTTGCCAAGTGGCGTTTGAAAAGTAGTGGGATCCCTTATAAAGCCTAGGATCCAGCTAGATTCCCTTTTCCACTAGGGGCTGTGGTTGGCTCAAAGGCCGATATGAGGTAATGAGAAAAGTGTGTTGGGAAGCAAAGACTAGTCAAGTTCTAATGTTGACAACCTCAAACCACTGGGGCTAAGGTGACACACGATCAGATACTGACTTGCGAGTAAGCAATGGTGGGAAAAACCAGCAAGAACTTGACTGAGAGTTCTGCTGGTATCAATTGACTACTTATACTAATTACATTGTTTGTACTTGTATGGTTGTTGGTCCATGCACGTAAGTATTAGTAAGTGATGATGTAGTTCTTTGTAAGATATGATGTCATAGATAAGAGGAGGCAAAAATAGAAGAGTCTAGATTGTTCTAGACTTTGGCACATGATATGACATCATGTCACGTGACTAGAGGATTGTGAATTGTAGGTAGAGGTCATGTTACTACTGTGATATAAGTGAAAAGTAAAGGTGAAAAATAAGAGTTTGTAACAAGCACACCACCAGTTACTGTGGGAATTTGGCTTAGCTTTGGTGGAGTTATAAATAGTATTCACTCTTGGCTACAAGTATGCTCCCTGGGTCATGCTAGTTTGTTTATACCCTGTTGAGATACAACCAGTTTAAAACAGCCATGTCATGGAAAGGATTTTTGAGCTTTTGAAATGATGACTAGGATCTCAGCCAAATCATTGATTGATTGTTATTGTTTGTTAATACAAACAAGGATATACATGTAAATAGTATATCTGAGTTCAAAAAGTTCACACACTTCTTGATTCTCAACTTCTATCATGGTTAAGTCTCTTTCCCTCACTTAGCAAAACATCATCCTTTCTTTGCTTGATGCTGGCCACTCTGGTGAAGCCATTGCCAAGCAAACTGGTGTCAACCCTTCTGCTGTATCCAAAATTCACTCCAAGAAGTGTTCTGCCCTTCCCAAAGCTATTGGAGGTCATCTGTCCAAGCTTTGTCCTACCAATACTTGCCATGCCCAGCACCTTATCACCTCTGGCAGAGCTGAAAATGCTGTCCAAGTGACCAAAGCTCTATCCAACATCATCAATGAGCCTCTATCTGCCAGTACAGTTCATCTTCACTTGAAGAAATCTGGTATGAAGGCTGTGG
>JBBPLO010000452.1:0-19599 GCA_038089835.1 Retiboletus flavoniger
CCTGATCTCTGATCAGTATTCAACTTATTCTCAACTCCTGATCTCTGATCAATCCCCTCTGACCACCCCCTCTGAATCCTTGAGAAAAGTCTTGAAGACTTTCTCTCTCCTCCTCGTCGCGATCCTCACAACATCGAGCACGACACCTCCAAACTTCTGAACTCCGGCCTCCGAAATCGGGGCACCGATTCTGAGCAAAGGTGCACCACATACGGTGAAGCCAAGCCCCAGCCCCCAGCATAACTCCGAAGTTTCGGAGTTAGCTCCGGAGTTGACCCGGTTTTAACAGAATCATCGAAACCACTGCCCTCATCAACTCCGGAGTGACCGGAAACTTCATCGACCCACGGCTTCTACGCACCCTCCCCGTCAAGCTAAAACACCTCGACCACCCCATCGTCGCCTACAATGTAGATGGAACCACCAATCACGCCGGAACCATCCAGTGGACAGTAAAACTCCCCATCACATGCAACGACTTCTCCTGCCACGAAACCCTTTTTGTCCTCAAACAAAAGACGCCCCAAGTCATCCTTGGACTCCCATGGCTAATCAAATGGAACCCTTTGATCGATTGGACCTCTAGAACCATCACCATCTCCAACGCTCATCCCCAAAGGGTAGAGAGGTCTCTTCGTGAGTACCCTCCCCAGAAGGATGACACATCCGAAATCAACAAAACCACCCTCTCTATGGAAATTGCCCTACGACTACCCCCCAAAGAAGTCCCGATCCCCGCCTTTTGCCAAGACTTTGCCGATGTCTTCGCGGAAGCCACCCATAACATCCTACCCCCACACCGCTCCTACGACCACACTATAGATCTTAAGGAATCGTTTGTCCCAAAAATCGCCAAGGTCTACTCCTTGAACCCCGCTGAAAAAATCGCATGCAAAGAATTCATCGAGGAACACCTCAAAACTGGTCGCATCGTCCCCTCTAAATCCCCCCAAGCATCCCCTTTTTTCTTTGTCCCCAAAAAGGACGGATCCCTTAGACCATGCCAGGACTACCGATACCTAAACAGCCACACCATCCACAACGCCTACCCCTTACCCCTCATCTCCGACCTTATTGACAACATGCACGACGCTAACTGGTTCACCAAGGTCAACATTCAATGGGGATACAACAACATCCGCATTTGACAAGAAGACCAATGGAAAGCCGCCTTTATCACCGAACGAGGTCTCTTTGAACCAACCGTCATGTTCTTCGGCTTCTGCAACGCCCCCTCCATCTTCCAAGCCTTCATGAATGACATCTTCGCGGACATGATCGCCGAGTGCTGGCTGAAGATCTACATGGATGACATCGGAATCCACACCAAAGGCACCCTCGACACACATCATGAACGCACTCGCCGTGTACTCCTACGACTATGAGAACATGGCCTATCCCTCAAGATCTCCAAATGTACCTTCGACTCCCCCACTATGGACTATCTCGGATTGATCATCGGTCAAGGAGTCGTTCAGATGGACCCCTCCAAACTGTCCACAATCCGCGAATGGAAAAACCCCTCCTCGGTCACTGGCATCCGCTCCTTCCTAGGATTTGCCAACTACTATCGAAAGTTCATCGCCAACTACTCTAACATTGTCGCCCCTCTTACTCTCCTTACCCGCAAAGACCAACCATGGGTATGGTCCCCCCTCCAACAACGTGCTTTTGACTCCCTAAAGACTGCCTTCTGCTCCGCCCCTGTCCTCACTCTACCCAACGTCAATTGCCCTTTCTCCCTCATGACCAATGCCTCTCTCCTCGCAGCCGGCGCAGTCCTTATGCAGGCAGACACCAACGGCGACCTCCAACCTATTGCTTACTTCTCCAAAACTTTTGCCCCCGCTGAACGAAATTATGACATCTATGATCGAGAACTCCTCGCGGTCATACTCGCCCTCTCCGAATGGCGCCAATACCTCCAAGGCACCTTACACCCCATCACCGTCATCACCGACCACAAAAACCTCTCCTACATCCATGACCCTCGCAAACTCTCTCGTCGACAAGCTAGATGGGCACTCTTCCTGCAGGACTTCGACATCCTTTGGAAGGTCCTACCTGGATCTAAGATGGGACCCGCTGACGCCCTCTCCTGTCTCCCACTCATCAATACATCCTTAGATAACATCGACGCCTCCATCATTCCCGACCCTATTGTCATCAACGCCATCGATCTCTCCCTGCTCGACCTCATCCACTCCAGCACCCCCTCCGACCCCCTGGTACTCCGCGCTATCACACTCCTCGCTGATGGCTCTCCCCTTTTCCCCTGGTCCCACCTTTCGGACTGGACCTATGACAATGGCCACCTCTTCTTCCGCCATCGAATGTACGTTCCCCCTTCTGCCCGCTCTGCAGTCCTCCATACCATTCATTCCTCGCCCCTCTCGGGCCACATGGGAATCTTCCGCACCAAAGCTATCCTCAAACGCGACTTTTGGTGGCCAGGCCTCGCGACCTTTGTCAAAAACTTTATCGCCGGTTGCACCACCTGCCAACAGAACAAGGTCAACACCCACCCTGCACACCCACCGCTCCTCCCTATACCCTCCTCCAGCCCACTCCCCTTTCGCCAATTATCTGTCGACCTTATCACCGACCTCCCCCTCTCCAACTCCTTCGATTTTATCATGGTCGTGGTCAACCATGGTCTTACTAAGGGGGTAATCCTCATCCCTTGTACCAAAAAAATCGATGCCGCTGGAGTTGCCCTTCTGTTCTTTGAAAACGTCTTTAAAAGATTCGGCCTCTACGACTCAGTCATCTCTGATAGAGGCCCCCAATTCGCCTCTGCTTTCGCCATTGAACTAGCCCGTCTCCTAAAATATGACATACGCCTCTCGTCTGCATACCACCCTCAGACCGACAGCCAAACGGAACGAACCAACCAAGAACTTGAAGTGTATCTACGCATCTTCTGTTCCAATAACCCCCATTCTTGGGCCTCCCTCCTCTCCTCCGCTGAATTCCACCATAACTCTGCCCCTCACTCATCCACTCAAAAATCCCCGTTCTCTCTGCTCTATGGATACGAACCCCAGACCTTCCCCCCTCTCGGAAAAACGTTTATTCCCACCCTCGAATCCCGACTCTCCACCCTCAACTCTGCCCAGAAAGAAGCCCTAGCAGCACACAAATCCGCCCGAAAAATCATGACCAATCAATCTTATCGAAAGTTCTCCCCATGGAAACCTGGAGATAAGGTATGGCTAGAAGCCACAAATCTTAAACTAAACTACCCCTCTCGAAAACTCACCCCTAAACGTCATGGACCTTTTGAAATAACCCAGGTCCTATCTCCCTTATCATACAGACTCCGACTACCACCCACATGGAAAATCCATGACGTCTTCCACGCCTCACTCTTATCTCCTTATCGCAAATCCCCTGCACATGGACCCCCCTTCCTTCTCCCACCACCTGACCTTATCGGAGCGGAAGAAGAGTACGAAGTGGAAGCTATCATTAATCACAAAGGGATCGGCAATCACCGGAAGTACCTGACCACATGGAAAGGATACCCCTCATCGGAAAACACCTGGGAACCGGAATCCAATTTACTACACGCCCGCCGACTGCTCTCTGCTTATAAACAACTCCACTCCATCTGAAACCTCATTGACACTAAAGACGTCGGCCTCCCCGTGAGTATTGCCTAGAGTGTCAATAACCCCAGTCTATGAACCCCTTGTCACTACTCCCATATGTCGACGATGTCCTCATCTTCTTCCATGATTCCCTCATCCCCCTCATCCACCTCCTCCCGCATCTCGTCTTCCTTACGTTCGCGACATGTCTACCCGTCCTACTTACCCGAACATGGACGACTCTCTCTATTCGGCGTCATCCTAGAAACACCCGCTCTCGCCCTTGCCCTCGAAACCCTCCCTCTCTTCCCCGAAGATGAGACCACTCATGCCCTTATTCGCACTTATCATTCCGCATCCTCCGCCTTGCGACTGGTGGAAACCCTCAACCCCCAGGACCCTGCTATACGCTTTTCCATTGATGAAACCCGATGCCATTCGCTCTTGGCTTTATCCCACCACGGCTTCCACACCTTCATGGAAGCACTACCCCCTCCCCTTATCTACGTCTCCTTCAGAAGAATCTACGACTCTCTTTCCCTGGCACAGCGCGACCATTACATACAGTCCATAGAAGATCTCCTACTTTTACGCCCTCATCGGGCCATCCTACCCACACCCCCTGCGTCTTTGACCCACCTCGCAGAAAGACTCTCCTCTCCCCCTCCTGCGGACACCCCCACCATTGTCGCGTCTGACAAAGAAGACTCTACCTCCGAGTCTGACAAAGCTCCGGTCCCCATCCCCATATGTTTGTCTCATATCACTCCAGTCTCTTGGACTGAAGTCCAGTGGGTTCACCTACCCAGTGGCGCTCATGTCCTGTCCTCCCTAACACAAGTCATGCCCTGAGCAGACAGCATTTGGCTCTCTCCCGCTTCCTTGGGAACTGAGTGCTTTCACTGCCGTCTTCGAGGTCACTATCAACAGGACTGCCCTACCTTCCAGTGCCCCCACTGCTCTTCCTTCGCCCCCGGCCACATTGCGACTCAATGCAACTGCATCCAGTGCGACTATTGTCGCAACTGGGGACATTCCGCCGAACTCTGTCCCCATCACGAATGCGCTCTGTGTGCTCAGCCTGGGCATATCCAATCTCTCTGTCCATTTAACACTGCTACCCCCTCTCAGATGAACACCATCTTTGGACCGCTGGCTCTTTGAAGATCCCTTCGGGAGAAGAGGTTTGTTGATCAAGCCTGGGGCTCAATTGTACAATGGGGGTAATGTTACAATTTTCTTTCCTTCTCATCGAACTCTCCTCATCGTAGTCTTTTTCCGCTTCTTCTCTTATCGGCGCGTCTTGTCTTATCGTCTCTGACAGGCCTATCTCCTTATTGGAGGGCCTAGATCTAGTTACCTTCGGTCTCTCGACCTCAGACACCATCTCTCCTAGTTAGGTTCTCTTGTGCCTAACCGTCCCCCTTTTACCCACCTTATCTCATGGTCCGTGCGCTGTACCAGTATTATAAATACTTCTTCTTACCATGTATTCCACATTCTTGATCTGTGCAATTCACGCGTATTACCAAGTGTCACCCCAAGTCCCTTGTTAGGCTTTCCCCTAACGACCTTAGTTGTCCAAGAGCCTCTAAGACGTCGGTCTCTTTGTGAGTATCGCCTTAGCCGCTCTAATTCACCAAGAGACCTTGTTGGTACGCCTCGCGTAACACTTAGAGCTCGTAGAATTGAGTAGACTAAGCTAAGGGGAAGTACAGAAGAGCGAAGCGATATAAGTACATATGCCAAGAGGCTTAGATAATAGACTCTTAGTGAGTCCAAGATAAGGAGTGAGTCATCTGCGGTAGATAAGGATGAGTCATGATGAGTCAGTTCTAATAATACATTCAGTTCCGAGATAAGAAAGATGGGAGGAACCGGGGAAACAGAACTCGGGACGTAGACGGAGTTCCTTAGTCCAAGACAAGATAAGAGACATACAAGGACTTAGCTAAGTGGAAGAAAAGAGAGGAAAAAGGGCGATCCACTGTGGATTGTAACAACCTCCACCACCCCAATGATTAGCATGCCCACCCCAATTCCCCAGCTCTCCTCACTCCAACAATATGTAAATTCCCTCCAAACTTCTGGAAAGGATGAGAACGAAATACTCTCAGTCCTCAAAATATGCTATGATGAAAACTCCCCAGTTGTCTCAGCCGAAGAAGTCAATTCCATTTCGTTTGCCAACGTCCAAAAAGCCAAGGATTTTTGAAAAGAGAAGCTGCTTCAATGTCTTCTTCTCTAACTACCCACCATGTACTTGTAGCCCCCAGAAACAATAGAACTCTTTATCTCACTGTTTCTGTACATGGAATCATCAAAACCTCTGCCCTTATTGACTCAGGAGCAACCAGAAACTTTATTGATCCTCAACTCCTAAAGACCCTCCCCTGCAAACTGAAACATCTCAATTCCCCCATTGTTGCTTACAACGTAGATGGAACCACTAACCATGCTGGGACCATCCAATGGACCATAACCATCCCCATCACTTGTAATGACTTTTCACACTATGAAACTCTTTTCATCCTTTGACAGAAAACCCTGCAGATTATCCTTGGCCTCCCATGGTTGAACAAGTGGAACTCCTCTATTGACTGGATCTCCAGAACCATCACCATCTCGACGAATTGTCCCCAAAGGATAGAGAGATCTCTTCATGAGTATCCTCCCCAGAAGGACAATGCACCCGAGATCAACAAAACCACTCTTTCTACCAAAATTGCCCAACAACAAAAACCCAAAGAGATTCTGATCCCTAACTTCTGCCTGGATTTCATGGATGTCTTCGCTAAAGCAACCCATAACATCCTCCCCCCCCACCACTCATATTGTTATGATCCACAGTGGATCACCCTTTTCTTTTTCCTTTTTGTTTTCACGTAGCTAAGTTCTCGTCTGCCTCCCGCCTTATCTCGGACTTAGGAACTCCATTCATGCCCCGAGTTCTGCTTCCCCAGTTTCCTCCTATCTCTCTTATCTTGGAACCAGTTGTATTATTAGAACTGACTCATCGTGACTCATCCTTATCTACTGCGGATGACTCACTCCTTATCTCGGACTTACTAGAAGTTCATTATCTAACCCTCTTGGCGTCTGTACTTATATTGCCCCTCTCGCATGTACTCCTCTCCAGCTTAGTCTACTCAATTCTACGAGCTCTAAGCCCACTCCTTGCTCCTCTCATTGTGGTCTGTTATCCACACACTGAGACTACAGGTCCTTCCTAGGTCTCCACCTTGTACCTTCGTCCCGGACTTAAGGAAACCCCTTGAAGTCCATCTGCAGGCTGTTTGGCGTTGCTTCCATTCAAAGGTCTTCCCTTTGAACGCGTGTCTCTGAAGTCCTCTGTTGGAACATCTTGCATATCCTCCCTTGTCTTTGCATCCACGTTGAGCTCACTTTGAGTCCCCACTGGTATTCCATAGCCCAGTGTAACAAAAGACTAAGCTAGCCTCCTACGGACGACTTTCAGGTCACTCCTCTTACCCGCTCCTGCCTTCAGTCTATACGGGGTGATTCCCTGGACAACAGCACACCCCTCTCCCACGATCAGCCTGCATGGGGTAATTCCCTGGGCACTGTGTCACCATTAGTTCCCACTGGTTCCTTCCCCAAGGTATGCCCAAACCAGGCCAGTCCTCCCCCGAACCCTCGTCCCCCTTGTCCCTTGAACACTCGGACCACAAAATCAACCCCACCTCTACCCAGGAGGAAGACGAAACCCTCCACCTTGCCCAAGGACTCACCCACCACCTTAGTATTCTGTGAGTTCCTTCCCCTGAGACTCCCACTCCCATTGCTGCGCAATCAAGCATGTCTCTCCCTACCAGACCTAGTAAACCGCCTGCCCTCACAGGCTTCCCTCTCACTCGCATGCGCCCCACCATCGCATCCTCGCCCTCGCCCCCAGCAGCTATGTCTTCTAAGGCACTGCGCCTTGGAGCCCCTGAATCCTTTGATGGGTCCTATGATAAATCCAAACAGTGGTTCAACACTGTTCAGTTCTACCTCCTTGTCAATGCTGACATCTATGATACTGATGCGAAGAAAATTGTGTTCACTCTTTCGCATATGACCAAAGGATCTGCTGCCATCTGGGCCGCGACCTTCCGACAGAAATGCTGCTCTGCCAGAACCATCAATCTGGGAACTGTCTCAGCCTTCACCACCGAATTCCAGGCAGCCTTCAAACACCAAGACTCAATTGGAAATGCTATTGCCTGGCTTTCCACCACCAGGATGCTGAAGAAGAAGGACAGATTCTCGCCAACCCTTCTTGACTATATTGCCACATTCCGCAGCAAAGTCGCTGTTGCCCAAATCACTGATGACAACGTTCTTATCACCTACTTCGCAGCTGGACTACCTTCATCCATCATGTACAAGATCTATGCAATGGAAACTCCCCCAACCACCATTGTCGACTGGTACTCTAAGGCCCTACACTTCAACAACATGTGGAACCGAGCCCGCGAAGTCACCTCCAGATCCAGGTCTAACCGAGTAAAAGACTTCACCTTCTCCCCAAAACCCTGAGTCGACCCAAATGCTGTAAAACACAAAAGTACTCTGGGAGTACTTCTAAAGGGTGTGGGGTGCGATGGGTTCGTCCCCAAAGAGGGTTCAAGGCAGAGGTGAAGTGCCAGAAGTGATAGGATGGAAGGAAATGAAGTCTGGAGGAAGTCCTGAGTGAGCACAGGAAAGTCCGGGAGTCCGAGAGTCCGGAGTTGCGTCGTTGGGGTGGTAGGTGTTTGGGGCGTCATAGAGCGATAGGAGTAGACGGCGGTGAAGTTATTCGTGCATGCGCGGGTGATTTGAGTACGTAGGGATGTTGTTACGCGAGGCGTACCAACAAGGTCTCTTGGTGAACTAGAGCGGCTAAGGCGATACTCACGAAGAGACCGACGTCTTAGAGGCTCTTGGACAACTAAGGTCGTTAGGGGAAAGCCTAACGAGGGACTCGGGGTGACACTTGGTAATACGCGTGAATTGCACAGATCAAGAATGTGGAATACATGGTAAGGAGAAGTATTTATAATACTGGTACAGCGCACGGACCAGGAGATAAGGTGGGTAAAAGGGGGACGGTTAGGCACGAGAGAACCTAACTAGGAGAAATGGTGTCCGAGGTCGAGAGATCGAAGGTAACTAGATCTAGGCCCTCCGATAAGGAGATAGGCCTGTCGGGGGCGATAAGACAAGACGCGCCGATAAGAGAAGAAACGGAAAAAGACTACGACGAGGAGAGTCCGATGAGAAGGAAAGAAAATCGTAACAGACGTGCGTGCGATGATACGAGTGTGAAACGATGATCTCAAAAGATGTATTTCAAAGAAATACTACAAAGCTTTATAGTCCGGGCATTTCCCAGGACTGTTAGGGACAAATAGGTGATGAACTGTAACTATAAAACGAAGCGGAATGGTGATGAAACAGTTACGACGTAGTATGAAAGTGTCCAAAGTAAATATGGAACAACTGGGGAGATGTAGACCGGGAGACCATCCGGAGTTCATCCGGAGTTCTGGACCGGTGCAGGAAAGTAGTCCGGACTAGGTCGGACGGTCTGGAGGTGGTTCTACTGTCGAAGTGGAGTGACTGGGAGTCATTGAAAACTCGTAGGAATGGCGTATACCACTGTAGAGAGCTTCGGCTCTCTACAACACGATGGACGTAGACATCGTCTGCACGATTACCAAGATGACCCCCAAAGAAAAGCAGCAATGTATCAAAAACAACCTCTGCTTTAGATGCCATCAAAGCAGCCATTCCTCCCGAAACTGCCCAGCTTTCTCCCCACAGACTTCAAAAACCCCTTGACCACCTACCAAGAAGGTGGTGGAAGTAACCAACAAAGAAGAACTCCCTCACCTTCAAGAGATTGAAGACAACGACGAAGATGAAGAATCGGTTAAAGCCGTATTTCTTCAGGGTTTTTAGAAAGGAAGCCTACCCTGATGTTAGCCCCTTCCTACATCGCTTCTGTACTTGTAAAAGCTGTGACTAAATCAATGGTTATCCCAGTCCAAGTCATACGCCCCTTGTATACCCTGAAAACCGTCGACACTAGAGTGCTTGTTGACAGCAGCGCCAGCATTTCTTGCATTGACTACAGCTTCATCGCCAAACACAAGCTCCCTCTGACGAAGCTTACCTCCCCCATCCTCACCAAGAACGCAGATGGAACCATGAACCATCGAGGAAAGATCACGCACTCTTGTTCTCTATTTCTCAATGTCGAAGGACTTGCCCAAAAGGTCCTCTTCCACATCATGCACCTAGGATGTGATAATCTCATTCTAGGACTCCCCTGGCTCCACTCTGCCAACCTGAAAATCGACTGGACCACTCGCACCCTAACCATGGATGAATCTACCAACCAATCCACCCTCCTCCACCACAAACACAAGATGTTATGATCCACAGTGGATTGCCCCTTTTTCCTTTTCTTTTCTTTACTTAGCTAAGTCCTCGCATGTCTCTCGCCTTATCTCGGACTAAGGAACTCTGTCTACACCCCAAGTTCCACTTTCCCGGTTCCTTCCACTCTTCTTATCTCAGAACCGCGTGTATTATTAGAACTGACTCGCTGTGACTCATCCTTATCTACTGCGGATGACTCACTCCTTATCTCGGACTCACTAGGAGTCCATTACCTAAGATCTCTTGGCGTATGTACTTATATCGCTTCGCTCCCCATGTACTTTCCCTCAGCTTAGTCTACTCAATTCTACAAGCTCTAAGCCACTCCTCGCTCCTCTTGTTGTTGTCTGTTACCGACACACTAAGGCTAAGGGACTTCCCTAAGGCCTTCACCTTGAAACCTTGTCCCAGACTTAAGGAGAACCCTTGAAGTCCAACCGTGGGTCATTTGACATTGCTTCCCTTCAAGGAGTCCCCCTTGAAGGTGTGTCTCTGAAGACTTCTATCAGAACACTTGGAGTATCCTCCCTCATCTTTGCTCTACCTTGAGCTCACTTTGAGTCCCTGCTGGTATTCCATAGCCCAGTGTAACAAAAGACTAAGCTGCCCTCTATGGACGACTTTCAGGTCACTCCTTTTACCCGCTTCCGCCTTCAGTCCGCACAGGGTGATTCCCTGGACAACCGCACACCCCCCTCCCATGATCAGCCTGCACAGGGTAATTCCCTGGGCACTGCATCACCATTAGCTCCCACTGGTTCCTTCCCCGAGGTACACCCGAACAAGGCTAGTCCTCCCCCAAACCCTCGTCCCCCTCATCCCTCGAACACTCAGACCCTGACGTCAACCCCACCTCTATCCAAGAGGAAGACAAAACCCTCCACCTCGCCCAAGGACTTGCCCACCACCTTAGTATTCCACAAGTTCCTTCCCCTGAGACTCCCACTCCCACTGCCACACAACCAAGCATGTCTCTCCCTACCAGACCTAGTAAACCGCCTGCCCTCACAGGCTTCCCTCTTGCTCGCATGCATCCCACCGTCGTGTCCTCGCCCTCGCCCTTGCCTCCACCAACCATGTCCTCCAAGAAACTATGTCTCGGAGCCCCTGAACCCTTCAATGGGTCCTACGATAAATCCGAACAGTGGTTCAACACTGTCCAATTCTACCTCCTCATCAATGCTGACGTCTACGACACTGATGCAAAGAAAATTGCATTTGCTCTTTCACATACATATGACCAAGGGATCCGCTGCCATTTGGGCAGCAACCTTCCGACAGAAATGTTTCTCTGCCAGAACCATCAACCTAGGAACCGTCGCCGCCTTCACCACAGAGTTCTTAGCTGCCTTCAAACACCAAGATTCGATTGGGAATGCCATCGCCTGGCTTTCCACCACAAGAATGCAAAAGAAGAAGGACGGATTCTCCCCGACCCTTCTTAACTACATCGCCACCTTCTGCAGCAAAGTCGCCATTGCCCAGATCATGGATGACAACGTCCTCATCACCTACTTCGCAGCAGGCTTACCCTCTTCCATCATGTACAAAATCTACACAATGGAAACTCCCCCAACCACCATCTCCGACTGGTATTCGAAGGCCATGCACTTCAACAACATGTGGAACCGCGCCCACGAAGTCGCTTCCAGGTCTGGAGCCGCCCGTGCGAAGGACATCTTCTTCTCCCCAAAACCCCGAGTCGACCCCAATGCCATGGACGTCGATGTCATCTGAACCATCACCAAGATGACCCCAGAAGAGAAGCAGTGGTGTATCAAAAACAACCTCTGCTTTAGATGCCACCAGAGCGGCCATGTCTCCTGGAACTGTCCAGCTTTCTCCCCACAGACCCTGAGGGCTCCTCGCCCACCTACCAAGAAGGTGGTGGAGGTAGCCGACGAAGAAGACCTCCCCTGCCTCCAAGAGGTGGTGTTATGATCCATGGTGGATCGCCCTTTTTCCTTTCTTTTTCCTTTTCCTTCTACTTAGCTAAGTCCTTGTTCCTCCTTATCTCGTATCTCGGACTTAGGAACTCCGTTCATGCCTTGAGTTCTGCTTCCCTGGTTCCTTTCCTTCCATCTTACCTCGGAACCATTGTATTATTAGAACTGACTCGTCATGACTCATCCTTATCTACTGCGGATGACTCACTCCTTATCTCGGACTTACTAGAAGTCCATTACCTAACACCTTGGCGTCTGTACTTATATCGCGCTCTCCGCCCTGTACTTTTCCTTAGCTTAGTCTACTCAATTCTACGAGCTCTAAGCCCACTCCTTGCTCCTCTCGTCGTGGTCTGTAATCCACACACTGAGACTACGGGTCCTCCCTAGGTCTCCACCTTGTACCTTGTCCCAGACTTAAGGAATCCCCTTGAAGTCTAACCCACAGGCCATTCATGCGCTGTTACCATTCTAAGGGATCTCCCTTGAACGCATGTCTCCAAAGACTTCTGTCGGAACACCCGAGTATCCTCCTTCGTCTTCATATCCACTAGAGCTCACTTTGAGTTCCCGCTGGTATTCCATAGCCCAGTGTAACAGGTGGAAGATGATGAAGAAGACGAGGAGTCTGTGAAAGCAGTATTCCTCCAGGATTTTTAGAAAGGAAGCCTACCTCGACGTTAGCACCTTCCTACATCAGATCTGTACTTGTAAAAGCCGTGACTAAATCAATGATCATTCTGGTCCAAGTCATACGCCCCTTGTACACCATGAAAACCATTGACACCAGAGCACTCATTGATAGCAGCGCCAGTATCTCCTGCATCGACCATGGCTTCGTCGCCAAACACAAACTCCCCCTGACAAAGCTCGCTCTCCCCATCCTTGCCAAAAATGCAGATGGAACCACCAACCACCAAGGGAAGATCACCCACACATGCTCTCTGTTCCTCAACATCGAAGGGCTTGCCCAAAAAGTCCTTTTCCATGTCATGCACCTAGGACAAGACAACCTCATCCTAGGACTCCCATGGCTCCGCTCCGCCAACCCGAAGGTAGACTGGGCCTCCTGCACCCTAACCCTGGAAGAGTCCATCGACCAGTCTGCCCTCCTGCACCACGAGCACAAGAAGGACTTGGAATGACACAACAAGGTCTACACCTTCCCAGTCCATGAGCCCGACTCCATCCTGGTTCGAACCATCTCTTATGACCACCTCCACAACTACCTCGACCTCTCGGTCGAGGAGAGGTACCTCAATGTTGCCATACACAACCGATCCATTTTGCAGATCATCCACTGTGGATCCAGATTCCTTAGGGCTCCACAGATAGCTAAGATCACCAAGGCAATGGAGCTCGCCAAAGAAGAAGCACTTGCCACCCCAAAAGCCTCTCTACCCCTGGAGTACAAGGAATTCAAAACAGTCTTCTCCCAGGAGGCCGCTGACCACCTCCTCCCATCCAGATCCTACGACCACAAGATCTCCCTGAAACCCGATTTCACCCCCAACATCGGGAAGATCTACCCCCTCTCGCCTGACGAAAAAGCCGCCGCCGACAAATTCATCAATGAGAACCTTGCCGCAGGGAAGATTTCCCCTTCTAAATCTCCCCAAGCGTCCCCCTTCTTCTTTGTCCATAAGAAGGACGGAGGACTATGCCCATGTCAAGACTACCACAAGCTCAATGAGGCGACCGTCCGCGACACCTACCCACTCCCCCTTATCTCCGAACTCATCGACAAGCTCAAAGACACTTGAAGATTCACCAAGTTCAACATCCGATGGGGGTACAACAACATCCAAATTGCCCCTGAGGATCGATGGAAGGCCACCTTCATAACCCATCGAGGCCTCTTCGAACCCAACGTCATGTACTTTGGCCTTATGAACTCCCCCGCCACATTCCAAAGGTTCATGAACAACTCCTTCGGAGATCTGATCGCCGAAGGGTGGCTCGTCATCTACATGGATGACCTTCTCATCTTCTCCCCTGATGACACCACCCACACCGAGAGGACTCGCTGCATCCTCCAGCACATGACGAAGCTCAACCTCCACCTTAAGCTCGAGAAGTGCGAGTTTGCCACCAAAGAAGTGGAGTACTTGGGCCTTATCGTCAAACCCGGCCACATCACCATGGACCCAGTCAAACTCAAAGGCATTACCAAGTGGCTGGCCCCAACCTCCCTGAAGCAAGTCTGCTCCTTCCTAGGGTTTGCTAACTTCTACAGGCGCTTCATCAACAACTACTCCACCATCGCCTGACCACTCATTGACCTCACCAAGAAAAACCAACCGTGGGAATGGTCCCCTGCCTGCCAAAATGCCTTCGACTCCCTCAAAGCCACCTTTCAATCCCAGCCCATCCTACAACTCCCGAACACCGGCGCTCAGTTCGCCATCACCACCGACGCCTCCAAATTCGCCTCCAGAGCTATACTCCAACAGCTTGACCCCAATGGGGAGTTGAAACCCTGCTCCTACATCTCCCAATTGTTCAACCCTGCCAAGCGGAACTACAACGTCCATGACCGTGAACTCCTCGCTGTCATAAGAGCTCTCTCCACCTGGTGACACTACCTCTGTGGTGCCCTCTTCCCAGTCAAAGTCTTCACCGACCACCGCAACCTCACATACTTCTGTAAACCCCAAGACCTTAACTGGCACCAGGCATGCTGGCTCCTCGATCTCGCCGATTACAACCTCAAATTCTCCTACACCCCTGCTGCTAAACTCGCTGCCCCTGACACTCTCTCCTGTCATGCGGACCATGACTCTTGTGAGATGGACAACTCCACCATCACCCTCCTCCCTGAAACCGCCTTTGTCGCTATGGTCGACACCCTCCTCGCTAAACAAATCTCGGACGAATGCACTGTCGACCCCACAGCCCTTTAGGCCATCCAATCCCTCTCCACACCGCTCCCCTCATCCTTCCGCGCCCGCTTCTCCCCTTGGCAGTCTGTCAACGGATCCCTCACCTTCCACGGCCACCTCTACATCCCTCCCAACTCCCGCCATGCGGTCCTGGCCAAACACCATGACCACCCCACCGCTGGTCACCCCAGCTACTTGAAAACCCGCCAACTTGTCGCCGCCGAGTGCTGGTGGCCCAGCCTCGCGGCCCACGTCCAAAACTACATCTCTGGCTGCACCGTGTGCCAGCAAAACAAAACCAACACCCACCCAACCACCCCTCCTCTCATGCCCATTCGCTCCTCCTGCACCCAGCCCTTCCAACAGATCTTCTGTGATCTGATCACTGATCTCCCCGTCTCCGATGGGTTTGATAGTCTCCTGGTCGTGGTTGACCACGGCCTTACTAAGGGGGTAATTCTCTGCCCCATGAAGAAAACCATTACCGCTGACGGAATCGCCATGCTGTTTGCCCACAAAGTTTATGCTAGGTATGGACTCCCCAACAAAATCATCTCAGACCAAGGCCCCCAGTTCACCTCTGCCTTCTCCAAAGAGCTTGGAAGAATCCTCAACTACAAGCTCACCCTTTCCACCGCCTTCCACCCCCAAACTGATGGAAAGACCGAATGAGTCAACCAGGAAGTGGAGACCTATCTCTGCATCTTCTGTGGTGATGACCCCACCTCGTGGGCCAGTAAGATTTCCTTAGCTGAGTTCACCCATAATCACCACCCTCACTCGGTTACTAACAAATCCCCGTTCTTCCTCCTCATGGGCTATGAACCTAATCCTCTGCCCACTCTAGTCCCGACCACCAACGTCCCTGCTGTTGAAACCCAGCTCAGGGAACTCTCTTCCGCCTGAAACGAAGCCCTTACTTCCCATGAACTGGCATGCCAAGTGATGGCCAGCTGGAACAAACGACCCTTTACCCCTTTTAGTAAAGGAGATAAGGTATGGCTTGAAGCACGGAATCTCCACCAGGAACTAGCCAACCCCAAATTCGCTCCTAAAAGAGAAGGACCCTTCATTATCACTGACGTCTTATCCCCTATCTCTTATCGCCTAGCACTCCCCAAAATGTGGAAGCTCCACCCCATGTTCCATGCTTCCCTCTTATCGCCCTATTGCCAAAATGCTGTTTACAGCCCCCATTTCAAAAAAAACCCACCAGAGCTTATCAATGGACAAGCAGAGTATGAAGTAGAGAAGATCATACATCACCGTGGTGCTGTGGATAAGCACCACTATCTAGTCCGGTGGAAAGGCTACTCCACCGATGATGACTCCTGGCTCCCTGAAAAAGATCTCAGGAATGCATGGACCATTCTCCTCACCTATAAGAAGGCACACCCTCATGCCTTTTTCCTTTAACCCCTTTTCCTCCCCTCTCTTGTAGACTACCTGAAACAAAGAAAACCATCGAAAGAATGTCTTCTATTACTACCGTATCATCCCTCCACTCTTCTCCCCCTCTCTCGTCTCCCCTCACTGACAAACATAACGTTGTCCTCACAGATGACTTACCCATAGACTTTCCTACTATAGATTCGCACGTGTCCACCATATATGATCCTCTGACGTCGTCCTCCCATGCTTCCTCCCCAGGCTGGGGATCTCCCGCCGCTGGTCCCCCATGATGGGAAGACCGCTCTCCCGAGCTCCCACCCATCTCGCTTGCTACCATCCTTCCGACGCCCATCTTAAGCGTCAACGTCCCCATCAATGCGCATCGTTTGCGTGAAGACTACCCCTCTTGGGACGACCTACAGGAACTTGCGTCGGCGCTGACTGACTCCCACCTCCTTATTCCAATGCAGTCCTTCGTCGAGGACACATCCCCCCTGGAGCTCATCTCCAAACTCTACTTGCAGATTGCCTGCCTTGGCCTCATTCCCCCCAATCCCTCAGATGCACAGCGCGCCTGCCTCCACTCTGTCCTCTCGTCCATCTACTGAGATGCACATGCCATGACTCTCCTCCTAGCCTACCAGCTCAGAGCCCTCGAGTTCTTCCAAGACCTTGACAGGTACTTGAAAGAACACTCTGAACGACAGGCTCGCCGAGCCAACTCCACCCTCTCCGCGTCTGCCTCCCCTCTTGACCCCACCGAAATAGACTTCTTAGCCTGAGCGGAAGCCTTCTGGACTGGCAACGATGGCATGACTCCCCTCCCAGAGTCCCACCCTAGATACTGCCAGGCATGCTTTCATTGCCACCACCTCGGCCACTTTTGGGCCGACTACCAGGTCTACCAGTGCCCACTCTGTCTCACTTTTGCCCTGGGTCACTCCCAACAATGCTGCCCCCTCTGTCGACCTCTGCCCCCTCCTCACTTCTCTCCCCCTTCAGGATCGTCCCAAGGGAGTTGCTCCCTGGAGCACTGTCGCAACCGCAGGACCCACCTGTCTCCTCCCCCGCATCCCACACCGCCACTGCATAGTCACAACCGCTGACCCCATCGTCACCGCTCCCCTGTCAAGGTCCACAACTATGGAGATGACAATGTTGATGACATTTTTGATGACATCGCTTATGCTAACATGACTGGCTCCCCGGCATGGGGTACATTGATCTTTGAGGAAGATTCGTCGGAGCCTCACCCCTAGCATGGGGGTAATGTTACGATCCACGGTGGATCACCCCTTTTTCCTTTTCTTTTCTTTACTTAGCTAAGTCCTCGCACATCTCTCGCCTTATCTCGGACTAAGGAACTCTGTCTATGCCCCGAGTTCCACTTTCCCAGTTCCTTCCGCTCTTCTTATCTTGGAACCGCGTGTATTATTAGAACTGACTCACCGTGACTCATCCTTATCTACTGCGGATGACTCACTCCTTATCTCGGACTCACTAGGAGTCCATTACCTAAGATCTCTTGGCATATGTACTTATATCACTTCGCTCCCCATGTACTTTCCCTCAGCTTAGTCTACTCAATTCTACAAGCTCTAAGCCACTCCTCGCTCCTCTTGTTGTCATCTGTTACCAACACACTAAGGCTAAGGGACTTCCCTAAGGCCTTCACCTTGAAACCTTGTCCCGGACTTAAGGAGAACTCTTGAAGTCCAACCGCGGGTTGTTTGACGTTGCTTCCCTTCAAGGAGTCCCCCTTGAAGGTGTGTCTCCGAAGACTTCTGTCGGAACACCTGGAGTATCCTCCCTCATCTTTGCTCTACCTTGAGCTCACTTTGAGTCCCCGCTGGTATTCCATAGCCCAGCATAACACAAGAAAGACCTTGAATGACATAACAAGGTCTACACCTTCCTGGTGCACAAACCCAACTCCATCCCAGTCTGCACCATCTCCCACGACCACCTTGACAACTACCTCGACCAAGAAGTCAAAGACAGGTACCTAAACATCACCATACGTAACCGGTCTGTCTTTCGAATCATCCACTGCAGATCCAGATTCCTCTGAACCTCGCAGATAGCTAAAATTACCAAAGCTACCGAACTCGCCAAGGAAGAAGCCCTTGTGACCCCAAAAACCTCCCTACTCCCAGAGTACAGAGAATTTGAAACAGTCTTCTCTCAAGAAGTGGCCAATCACCTTCCCCTGTCCCGGCCTTATGACCACAAGATCTCCTTAAAACCCGACTTCACCCCCACCATTGGAAAAATCTACCCCCTCTCACCCAATGAGAGGATTGCCACCGACAAATTCATCAATGAAAATCTCGCCGCCGGGAAGATCTTCCCTTTCAAATCCCCCCAAGCATCTCCTTTCTTCTTTGTCCATAAGAAAGACGGAGGACTATGCCCTTGCCAAGACTACCGAAAACTCAACGAGGCAACCATCTGCGATGCCTACCCACTTCCCTTTATCTCCGAACTCATCGATAAGCTCAAGAACATCCACAAGTTCACCAAATTCGACGTCCGATGGGGATACAACAACATCCAGATCTCCCCTGAGGACCAATGGAAGGCTGCCTTCGTTACTCATCGTGGTCTCTTCGAACCGAACGTCATGTACTTTGGACTCACCAACTCCCCTGCCACCTTTCAACAGTTCATGAATGACTCTTTTGGAGATCTCATCGCCAAAGGATGGCTCGTCATTTACATGGACGACCTTCTCATCTTCTCTTCGGATGAAACTACTCACATGGACAGAACTCGCTGTGTCCTCCAATATATGATGGAACTCGACCTCCATCTCAAACTTGAAAAATGCAAATTTGCCACTGACGAAGTGGAATACCTAGGCCTCATCATTAAACCGGGTCACATTGCCATGAACCCAGTCAAACTTGAGGGAATCGCCAAATGGCCTACCCCCTCCACCATGAAACAGGTTCGATCCTTCCTGGGGTTCACTAACTTCTATAGGTGCTTCATCCAGGACTACTCCACTGTCGCCCGACCACTCATCGACCTCACCAAGAAGAACCAACCATGGCAATGGTCTCCCTCCTGCCAAGATGCCTTCGATGCCCTCAAGGAGTCCTTCCAATCCCGACCTGTCCTACAACTCCCCAACACTGGCACCCAATTCGCCATCACCACCAACGCCTCGAAGTTTGCTTCTGGCACCATCCTCCAACAGCTTGACCCCAACGGAGAGTGGAAACCCTGCTCTTATATCTCCCAATCGTTCAACCCCGCTGAACAAAATTATGATATCCATGACCGCGAACTCCTCGCCATCATGTGTGCCCTTGCCGCCTGGCGCCACTACCTTCATGGTGCCCTCTTCCCTGT
>JBBPLO010000454.1:5373-19572 GCA_038089835.1 Retiboletus flavoniger
TGCGGTAAATCTCACCAAACTCACTCCCATGGAATGCGCCAAATGTATCAAAGAGGGATGATGTTTCCACTGCAGGATGGTCAGACATAATGCCCTAAACTGCAAAATGGTGTTGCTGAGCACTTCAACCAAACAACCCACAAATATGCTCTTGCCATGATGAAAGATGCAGAAATGGCCAAGGGCTTTTGGCCTGAGGTCCACAAGTATGCAAACTATGTTCATAACCACAGCCCAACTAAAGCCCTATCAAAAACCACCCCAAACAAAGTATTCCATGGTCATAAGCCCAATGTTGCCACTCTTTGTATTTTTGGCTCAAGATGCCATGTCTGCATCCCATCAGAAGTTCACAAGAAACTCGATGCTCACTCTATCAATGGCATCCTCTGTGGCTTCGAATGTGGATCAAAGGCCTACAAAGTCTGGGTTCCATCCAAATATAAATTTGTCATATCCTGAAATGTTATCATCTATGAAAAGGTGTTTAGCCACCCCAAGGATGACCCCCCTACACAGAGCAAGGGGGTGACAGAACAACCTCCCATCACTGCTCCAATTGAGGGGGTGACTCCCATCCACCTGGACACCAATCAGAACAGTAATGAGATACAAAGAACTATGGAACCATTCCTGACTACCCCATCTGATCCACCCACCCCTCGTCGCTCTGAACACATCACCCGACCTTTGTGGAAGAAGCAAACCATGGACACCCAGAAAGCCAAGGAAGCCATGGAAAAAGCTGAGTGAAAAGCTGAGCACCAGGCATGCCAATCACAGCAGGCCACGGAAGTCACAACCATGCCAGTGGAAAACACAACTATGGGCAATATTGCCCAAACCGCCTACCTTGCAGCCCATGGTCATGAAGTCCCACAGAACTTCCACCAGGCATCTACCGGTTCCGATGCAGACCAATGGTAGAAAGCAATGCATGAAGAGATCAAGATGTTACTGAAATGCAGAACCTGGAAACTTGTCAAGAAACCCAAGGATTGGAAGGTGATCGGCTCCTACTGGACCTATGTTATCAAATATGGCCCCAATGGGGAGATTCTCTGTTACGACGGAACCATCCAAGGTGAGACGGAACAAAGATGTCTGGACTAGCATACTGGGGGAACACAACGGAACTGTCCTGGTGGATTCTACTATCACGAGTGAGGGCTCATGGCTTTCGAAGACAGGAGGTGGCGAGAGGTGCAGCCCTGAGGTAGCCCGGGAGGGCTAAAGGGCAATGACGACCAGACGGGAGATGGTTATGATATCAAAGTTAATGGTCAAAGTAGGGAATACAAGATAGTCGTACTATGCTTATATACTGGTGCTAGGGATGCACAGACCATGTAATAGATATGGTGTGAGTCATGGCTACATAAGGAGTCCATGAGGAGCAGGAAGAGACTAACTATAGACGAGAGATAATACGTCGATAAGCAGGCATACCATGAGGAGCATATAATGGCTGTCTAGGCCGAAGGGGTGTGTGAGAGCACGCAGGTATAAGCAAAGGCATGAGGAGTGCCAAGGCGGTGGATAAGAGATGGCCAGGTAGGCCAAGAGGACACAAGGGGACGCGTAGTAGACACGTAGGCTAAGACAGGGGCACACAGTAGTGCCAAGATGGGGGATAAGGAGTACGCGTGGGAGGGAACGCGTAAGCTAGGAGCTAGGGGGTCCGCGGGGAGTACCGGGACGAGGCGATAGGAGAGGACTGGGATACACGGGGTAAGTACCAGTTGATAGCGAGATGTGGGTTAGGTGTAAGCATCACATGGAAGGATGCGTAGGTTATGAGGGATGAGCGGTCACATGAGGATCACATGGAGGGTCCTAGGGAGGAAGCTAGAGGGGACTCGGAGGTAGCCAAGGACTAGGGGTAGGATGAGGGTATCTCTGAGGTACAGAGACCAAAGGTCATGTGGAAGTCACGAGGGTCATGAAGGTCACGTGGTAGTCATGAGTGACTGTGGAGGTCGCAAGGACGTGACAGGATGACGTAGGACCGGAGGTAGCCGGGGCTGGGGTTAGCTAAGGGTTAGCTAAGGGTGACTGGTAGCCTAGGGGCTAGCAGCGACAAGGGCGTGCTCAGAGGTAGCTGAGGGCTAGGACAAGGGGCGGGTGTAGGCACAGCTGCAGTGGCTAAGAAGAGAGGGGTACTCTCCTGCAGGGTTGACGTAGGTGTGTGGACAAGGGACGAGGACACGTGATGAAGGAAAAAGGATAGGGGCATACGCGAGTTGTAACATTCTCCAATACAAGGCACACCTTGTTGCACAGGGATACTCCCAGATTCCCAGTGTCAACTACAGTGACACATTCTTGCCTACAGTCCGCCTTGACTCACTCTGCACCATTCTCCACTTTGCAGCATCACATGGATGGTACCGGGAACAAGACGATGTCACCAGCACATTCTTGCATAGCAAAATTGACCATGAAATTTATATGTGCCAACCCAAAGGCTTCTCAGATGGCACAAACAAGGTCACAGCACTACTACTTAGTCTCTATGGGATCAAACAAGGTTCCCACCTCTGGAACAAGTACATGCACCAGAAACTCTGCTCCTGCGACTTCATCTGTTACGTCGGGCTAGAACCGGCGGGATCTCGAGTGAGTTAACTGCCTCGATGTAGGACGAACGAGGTGGACTTAGGGAAGTATGACGAGGAAGGACTCGAGGTACGGTGAGTACAGGTCTAGTGCCTGGTACTGGACGAGCATAGGTCCAATGCCTACAGCCGGAGGCTAAGGTTACTCGTTGGGAAGACCCGCAGAGTCGAAGAAGAAGTCTAAGGGGTTTCCTTAGACTTAGATGAAGAGAGAGACTTTCGGGGAATGCCCTTAAGCTCTAGTGGTGTCACTATGAATGACGACGAGAGGAGTGAGAAGGAGGCCAAGTAACTCATAGTATTCGAGAAGACTAAGCTGGGGAAATACAGGCGAGTACGCGAGGTTTAAATACGGCTACCAGAAGGGTTACATAAGGGGACGCATCAGTGTTGAAGATAAGGAGTGAGTCAGCGAGATAAGGGCTGAGTCACGATGAGTCATATCTAATAATACAGCGGTTCCGTAGAAGGTCATAGAAGGGCGAGGAAGCGGAGGGAACTGGGAAAGTGGTACACGAGGTAGCAACGGCATACCTGAGGTCTGAAGGCAATAAGGACCGAATAAGACTTAGCTAAGTAAATAGAAGAAAAGAAAAGAGATAGGAGACCGAGTCTCGTATTATAACATTACCCCCCTGTTAAGGTGGGAGTCCCTGACGACCCTTACTCCCTAAAGGTTGATATATCCTGCTCCAGGGGATCCGGTCATGTTAGCGTAAGCCGTGTCATCAAAGACGTCATCAACGTCGTCGTTACCGTAGTCATGGGTTTCGACAGGGGATGCTCGACGGCGTGGGTGTCGGTTCATTCGGCGACGAGGGGGAGGAACTGGGATTGCAGGAGTAGGGTGCATACGCCTGTTCCTGTAGATAGTGGGGGATCGCGAGCCCCGAGAGGAGGACGAAGAGGATGTGATAGGCGCGGGAGGTCATCGCAAGGGGCAGCGGGCCTGTGGATGTCCAGGCGCGAACTGAAGACAGCTGGGGCATTGGTATACCATGCAGTCGGCCCGAAAGTGACCGAGTCTGTGGCATTCGTAACACGCTTCTCTATAGTGTGGGTGAGAAGGAGGGAGGGGAGTACGTCCATCGTTGCCAGTCCACATGGCTTCTGCTCGTTCAAGGAAGTTTAACTCTTCCTCATTGAGTGGAGTGGCGAGGGAGGAGGGGGACGAGGCAGCGCGACATCGGTCAGCCTGGTGAGTGGCTATCTCCCATTGGTACCTGTCTAGGTCCTGGAAGAATTTGAGGGCACCGAGCTGGTACCCAAGAGAGAGGATGGTGGCGCAAGTCTCATGATGGATGGAGGAGATGATGGTTCCAAGGAGGGCAAGTTCGGCGGCAGAGGGACGCGGGGGAATGAGACTTAGACAGGCGATCTGCAGATAGAGCTTTGAGATAAGCTCGATGGGGGAGGCGTCCTCGACAAAGGACTGCAGCGGGATCATCAGGTGGGAGTCGGTGAGGGCAGATGCTAGTTCCTGCATGTCCTCACAGGAGGGGTAGTCCTCGCGCATACGATGCGCATACAGAGGGATATCCATGCTGAGGATGGGAGCGGGGGCGATGGTAGCGAAGGAGACCGGTGGGAGTTCTGGCGAAGGTGAGCGGCCTTCTAGGGGGAGCGGGGAATCAGGGACCTGTGGAGGGGACGAGAGGGGGTCGTAAACGACCGAGGCATGGGAAGCTATGGACTCTATAGTAGCGGACAAGTCCTCAGCGGAGGTAACATTGTCAGCGAGAGGAGAAGAAATAGGGGGAGACGAACATAGAGAGGAAACGGTAGAGATAGAGAGAGAGACGGGGGAGGCGAGGACGGTGTTCATGATGGTTTTTCTTTTTGTTCTTTTGGTGCTACGATGGGAGAGAGAGAGGAGGAGAAACTAAGTAGAGAAGGTGCAGGGGTTTGCCTTCTTATATGCGGACAGGATGGTCCGTGCGTGTTTGAATTCCCTTTCGGGGAGCCAGGAGTCATCATCGGCGGAGTATCCCTTCCACCGAACCAGGTAGTGACGCTTATCCGAAGTGCCCTTATGCCGTATGATTCTTTCTATCTCGAACTCCGCTTGTCCACCGATGAGATCTGGTGGGTTCTTTTTGAAATGCGGGCCGTAGATGGTGTTTTGCCGATGGGGCGATAAGAGAGAAGCATGGAAGACGGGGTGGATCTTCCATGTCACCAGGAGTTTTAACCTATATGTAATAGGGGAGAGAACGTCAGAGATAACAAAGGGTCCTTCTCTTTTGGGGGAGAATTTGGGGTTAGCAAGTTCTCGGCGGAGATTACAGGCTTCCAGCCAAACCTGGTCGCCCTTCTTGAATGAGGTGAAGGGACGACATGTCCTAGCTGCCATGGTTTGGCAGGCTAGTTCGTGGGAGGCAAGGGCTTCATGTCATGCGGAGGTCAGTTGTCAGAGTCTGACCTCGACTGTGGGGACTTGGGAGGACAGGACTACAGTGGGTAGAGGGTTAGGTTCGTAACCCATGAGGAGAAAGAATGGAGATTGGTTGGTGACGGAGTGGGGTCGGTGATTGTGTGTGAATTCCGCTTGGGAAATTCGATCTGCCCATGAGGTGGGGGAATCTCTGTAGAAGATTCGGAGGTAGGTCTCAATTTCTTGATTTACCCGTTCAGTTTCTCCGTCCGTCTGTGGGTGAAAGGCGGTGGAGAGCGCGAGTTTGTAGTTGAGGATACAGGTGAGTTCCTTGGAGAAGGCGGAGGCGAACTGGGGACCTCGATCTGAAATGATGTGGTCAGGGAGGCCGAAGCGAGAGTATACTTTGTGGGCAAAGAGGGTTGCCATTCCGGCGGCGGTGATAGATTTTTTTGTGGGGCAGAGAATCACCCCCTTAGTAAGTCCGTGGTCGACCACGACCAGGAGACTATTGAACCCCTCGGAGGGGGGTAAATCTATAATCAAATCGCAGGAAATCTGTTGGAAAGGGCGGGAGCAAGTGGAGCGAATGGGGGTGAGCGGGGGGTTCATCGGGTGTGTATTGGTTTTGTTTTGCTGGCATACGGCGCAGCTGTTATGGTTTTTCCTCTGGATAGGCTTCACCCCTATCTTTTCTTTCCCTAGATCTCTAGTTCACGGCCCGGTCTACCCCATGCCCGCTCAGTCTCACCATCATTGTCTCCTTCACGGCCTGGTCTACCCCGCGCCCGCTCAGTCTCACCCTTATCGTCTCTAGTTCATGGCCTGGTCTACCCTGCGCCCGCTCTATCTCTCACTTATCTCCTAAGTATACCCTTAGTCATATGCCCTTTGTCCCTCATACCCGCGATCCACCATCCGCCTAGATCCCCCTAAGCTTATCTCGTCACATGTACCATTGCTTATCTATCGCTGACACATAGACCTTAGTCATCTCCCGACTTCCTTAGTATTCCATGACCTTCCATGGTCCGTGCCCATATTTCCTTAGTATATAAACCCTAGTACCACACCCATGTACCTTATCCTTGACCTACGCGTATAGTACGCACATTGTCCTTGCTAGTGTCCTTCCTAAGCACCTTCAATTCCTATCCAATTCTCTTGGCAAGACCTTGATTCTCTTCCAAGACTCCTTGATGGTTGTGCAATACCTCATGGACTCGTAGATGACCCTTCTAAGCCCACGTCTCCGCTAGCATGCGTCGTGCGTAACAGCAGCCGGAGACGTAAGATCTGATGTAAGCGGCCATAGTGGGCCACCAATATTCAGCACAGACAAGTTGTCTGGTTTTCTGGATGCCAGGGTGTCCGGCGGAAGGGTGGTCATGGTGTTTGGCCAAGATGGCCTGGCACGAGTTGGGCGGAGCGTAGACGCGGCCGTTGAAAGTGAGCATTCCGTCGATGGTTTGCCACGGGGAGAGATGGGAGCGGAAGGCTCTGGAGATGGGGAGAGTTGGGTTCAAGGATTGGATGGCCGCTAGGGCCGTGGCGTCGGTCTTGCATCCTTCTTTGATTTGGGAAGCAAGGAGGGTGTCGATGGAGGAGACGAAGAGGTCTTTGGGAAGGAGGGTGACGTCGGTGTTATCAGCGTCTTTGGTTTCGTGGTCGGCGTGGCGGGAGAGAGCGTCAGGGCCCACGAGTTGAGTGGCGGGCGTGTACGTAAATTGCAGATCGAAATCCGCAAGGTCGAGAAGCCAGCAGGCCTGGCGACGGTTGAGGCTTTGGGGTTTTCGGAAGTAGGTGAGGTTTTTGTGGTCGGTGAAGACCTGGACAGGGAAGGGGGAGCCACGGAGGTAGTGTTTCCATGCTTGGAGGGCACAGATGACTGCGAGAAGTTCGCGGTCGTGGATATTGTAATTTCGTTCTGCGGGAAGGAACGATTGAGAGATGAAAGAACAGGGTTTCCATTCCCCGTTCTCGTCGAGCTGTTGGAGAATCCCTCCAGTGGCGAATTTGGAGGCGTCGGTTGCGATGGCGAATTGCGCCATGGAGTTGGGGAGACGTAGGACTGGGCGTTGGAGGAACCGGTCTTTGAGGTCCTCGAAGGCTGTTTGGCAGTCTGGGGTCCATTCCCAGGGCTGCGTCTTCTTGGTTAAGTCGATGAGTGGGCGGGTGAGTGTTGAGTAGTTGGCAATGAATCGCCTGTAGAAGTTAGCAAATCCAAGGAAGAATCGGACTTGTTTTACGGTGGTTGGGACAGGCCATTTGGAAATGCCTTCCAGTTTGACCGGATCCATGGCGGCATGGCCCAGTCGGATGATCATTCCGAGGTATTCAACCTTGTCAGTAGCGAACTTACACTTCTTGAGTTTGAGGTGTAGGTCGAGTTCAGTCATTCTTTGGAGGACGTGTTTGGTACGCTCAGTATGTAGAGCGTCATCTGGGGAGAAGATCAGCAGGTCATCCATGTAAATGATTAGCCATCCTTCAGCGATCATGTCACGGAAGGAGTCATTCATGAACCTCTGGAATGTGGCGGGGGAGTTAGTGAGTCCAAAGAACATTACATTTGGTTGGAAGAGGCTGCGGTGAGTTACGAAAGCGGCTTTCCATCGGTCTTTGGGCTTGATCTGTACGTTGTTGTATCCCCAATGTACATCGAACTTGGTAAATTTCTTGGTGTCTCGGAGCTTGTCAATTAGTTCCGAGATCAGGGGTAGTGGGTAGGCATCCCGTACGGTTGCCTCGTTGAGTTTGCGGTAGTCTTGGCAGGGCCTAAGACCGCCGTCTTTTTTGTGGACAAAGAAGAAGGGAGAAGCTTGCGGGGAGTTGGACGGGGAGATTTTCCCAGCCGCTAGGTTCTCGTCGATGAATTTATCTGCCACTTCAGTTTCGGCAGGGGACAAAGGGTATACTTTCCCGATGTGGGGAACGAAGTCAGGTTTGAGTTTGATTTCATGGTTGTAGAGTCGGCTAGGAGGAAGGTGATCAGCCGTGTCTTTTGAGAAGATGGACTCAAATTGTTGGTATTCTGGGGGTAAGGAGGTTTTGGGAATTGCGAGTTCAGTGGCTTGAGTCAGTCTTGCCACTTGGGCGGGCCGGAGGAAGCGGGATCCACACTGCATGATTCGAAAGATGGATCGGTTTTTTGCGGTGGCGTTCATGAAGACGTCTTCAGTGGTCCATTCGTTGTAGTCTTGAAGGTGGTCATTTGAGATGGTCCTTACCAGTAAGGCGTCGGGTTTGTGGTCAGGGAAGGTATAGACCTTGTCATGTCTACACTGATCGAGGCGGACCTTTTCCTTGCATAGCTTGGATTGGTCGGTTTTCTCGTCTAATGAGAGGGTTTGTTTTGCCCAATCAATCTTGGGGTTTGTGGCTCGTAGCCAGGGAAGGCTGAGGATGACGTTGTCTCGTCCAAGGTGCATGATGTGGAGAAGGACTTGGTGAATTAGTCCTCTGACGGTGATGAAGAGGGAAGACATATGGGTAATCTTCCCTTTTTTGTTCAGTGATCCATCGGCATTGCGGGCTTGGATCGGGGTGGAGA
Organism: Retiboletus flavoniger; assembly: GCA_038089835.1. Classification (NCBI taxonomy): domain Eukaryota; kingdom Fungi; phylum Basidiomycota; class Agaricomycetes; order Boletales; family Boletaceae; genus Retiboletus; species Retiboletus flavoniger. The sequence continues at coordinate 13,919 of JBBPLO010000454.1, forward strand.
GTTTCATGAGAGGTAGTTTGTGTTTCTTGACGAAGGCTCGGTCGATGCAAGAGATATTAGCTCCGCTATCGACGAGAGCGGAGGTGGCAACAGTTTTCTTGGTGTACGTAGGTCGCACGACTTGGATGGGAATTTGCATCGTTTTTTCAGTCGTGTTTACTAGTACAACTTTTACAGAGGAAGGGGCTAATGTCGGGGTAGGCTTCCTGTCTAAAAATCCTGGAGGAAGACAGTTTTTATGTCCTCCCCGTCTTCTTCGTCATCGTCATCCTCGATCTCTTGTAGTCGAGGGATTTCTTCATCGGCTACTTCAGTGACCTTCTTGGCAGGTCGGTTTTGGGTACCTGTGGGACGCTGTGAAGAAAAGGAGGGGCACTTGAAGGAGGAGTGGCCGGGTTGTCGGCATCGGAAACATAGCTTCTTTTTGACGCATCATTTCCTTTCCTCCGGAGTGAGTTTTCCGATGGCATGGATGATGTCTATGTCCATGGCGTTGGGGTCTTTTCAGGGGGTGTTCGAGGAGGATGGGGTCATCTGAGAGGTCGGGCGGTACGTTCGCCTGGTGATCTCTTGGGTTCTTTCCCACATGGTTTGGAAGTGGGTCGCTTTCTTGTACCAGTCTTCAACAGTAGTTGGAGGAGTCTCCATGGAGTAGATCTTCATCATCAGGGGTTGGGGAAGCCCTGCTGAGAAGTATGTGATGATGACGTTGTTGTCGAGTATGTTCAAGATGACGACATTGCGACGGAAGTCGGCGATGTAGTTGGTTAGAGAGGGTTCGTAGGTCCCTTTCTTCTTGATCATTCATGTAGTGGTAAGCCACGCGATGGCATTGCCTATCGAATCTTGGTGTTCGAAGGCAGTTCTAAATTCTGTAACAAAGGCAGGGAGGGTCCCGAGAGTGATGATTCCTGTTGTCATACGTTTTTGATGGAAGGTGGCGGCCCATGTGGCAGCAGATCCCTTGGTCATGTGAGAGAGGGCGAAGGCGATTCATTTAGCGTCAGTGTCGTAGACGTCCTCATTAACGAGGAGGTAGAACTGTACAGTGTGGAGCCACTGTACAGCTGTATCAGGGGACCCATCGAAGGGTGTAGGGGCTCCAAGACGGAGTTCCTTTCTGTTGGACATAGTTTTTCTGGGCGAAGTCGGCCGAGGGAACGGGGGATGTGGTCTAGATAGAGGGTACCCAGTGAGCACTGGGTGCGGCGTAGGTCTGGAAGGGAGAGGAAAGATGGGTTGCGTGGTAGCGGGAGTGGGAGAAGGAGGGGTAGGAACTCTCAGAAGGTTGAGTTGGGAGGAAAGGTCGTGGGCGAGCTGGAGAGTCTCTTCCTGCTCTTCTCGGGTTGTGGGGTTGACTTCAAGGTCAGAGTGGTCCAAGGACGAGGGGGACAAGGGGTCTGGGGATGATGGTTTTTCAGTGACGAAGTCACGGGGAAGGAACCACTTGGTAGGGGTTCGGGGATCAATGGTGGCGTGTTGCCCAGGGAATCACCCCATGCAGGCTGAGTGCGGGAGTGTGGTTAGGAAGTAAAATGACCTAGTAGTCATTTGTAGGGAAGAGCTTAGTCTTTTGTTACGTCGGGCTAGAACCGACGGGATCTCGAGTGAGTTAACTGCCTTGATGTAGGACGAATGAGGTGGACTTAGGGAAGTATGACGAGGAAGGACTCGAGGTACAGTGAGTACAGGTCTAGTGCCTGATACTGGACAAGTGTAGGTCCAATGCCTACAGCCAGAGGCTAAGGTTACTCGTTGGGAAGACCCGCAGAGTCAAAGAAGAAGTCTAAGGGGTTTCCTTAGACTTAGACGAAGAGAGAGACTTTCGGGAAATGCCCTTAAGCTCTAGTGGTGTCACTACGGATGACGATGAGAGGAGTGAGGAGGAGGCCAAGTAACTCGTAGTATTCGAGAAGACTAAGCTGAGGAAATACTGTTATGCGAAGCGTATCAACAAGGTCTCCTAATGGTCTTGAGTGGCTAAGGCGATACTCACGAAGAGACCGACGTCTTAGGGACTCAAGGAAGGTCTTTGGAGGACAAGGATTGTTAGGGGAAAGCCTAACAAGAGACTCAGAGTGATGCTTGATAATACACGTGAATTGCGCAGAACAAGAATGTAGAATACATGGTAAAGAAACGTATTTATAGTACTAGCACAGCGCACGGACCATGAGATAAGGTGAGTTAGAGGGGAATGATTAGGCATGAGAGAGCCTAATTAGGAGGGATGGTGTCCGAGGTCGAGAGACCGAAGGTAACTAGATCTAGGCCCTCCGATAAGGAGATAAGCCTGTCTTGGACGATAAGACATGATGCATCGGTAAGAGAAGAAACGGAAAAAGACTATGACGAGGAGAGTTCGGTGAGAAGGAAAGAAAATCGTAACATTACCCCCATTGTACAATTGAGCCCCAGGCTCGATCAACAAATCTCTTCTCCCGAAGGGATCTTCAAAGAGCCGGTGGTCCGAAGATGGCGTTCGTCTGAGAGGGGGTAGCAGTGTTAAACGGACAGAGAGATTGGATATGCCCAGGCTGAGCACACAGAGTACATTCGCAATGAGGACAGAGTTCGGTGGAATGTCCCCAGTTACGGCAATAGTCGCACTGGATGCGGATGCATTGAGTCGCGATGTGGCCGGGGGCGAAGGAAGAGCAGTGGGGGCATTGGAAGGTGGGGCAGTCCTGTTGATAGTGGCCTCGAAGACGGCAATGAAAACATTCGGTTCCCGGGGAAGCGGGAGTGAGCCAAATGCTATCTGCTCAGAGCATGACTCGTGTTGGAGAGGACAGGACATGAATGCCGTTGGGTAGGTGAACCCACTGGACTTCAGTCCGAGAGACTGGAGTGATGTGAGACGAACGTATGGAGATGGGGACCAGGGCTTCGTCGGACTCGGAGGCCGAGTCTTCTTCATCGGAAGCAACGATGGTGGGAGTGTCCACGGGAGGGGGAGAGGAAAGTCTTTCTGCAAGGCGGGTCAAAGACAAAGGAGGTGTGGGTAGGATGGCCCAATGGGGGCGTAGGAGTAAAAGGTCTTCTATAGACTGTAAGTAGTGGTCGCGCTGTGCCAGAGAAAGGGAATCGTAAATTCTTCTGAAGGAAACGTAGATAAGAGGAGGAGGAAGTGCTTCTACAAAGGTGTGGAAGCCGTGGTGAGATAGGGCGAGGAGTGAATGGCATCGGGTCTCGTCAATGAAGAAACGTATGGCGGGGTCTTGGGGATTGAGAGTTTCCGCCAGGTGTAAAGCGGAGGACGCAGAATGATAGGTATGGATGAGAGCATGAGTGGTCTCATCTTTGGGGAAGAGGGGAAGGGTTTTGAGGGCGAGGGCAAGAGCAGGTGTTTCTAGGATGATGCCGAATAGAGAGAGTCGTCCATGTTCGGGCAAGAAGGATGGGTAGACATGTCGCGAACGTAAGGAAGACGAGGTGTGGGAGAAGGTGGGTGAGGGGGATGAGGGAGTCATGGAAGAAGATGAGGACATCGTCGACGTATGGGAGTAGTAGGGAGTTCATACACTGGGGGTATTGACACACTAGGCGATACTCACAAAGAGACCGACGTCTTTTGTGTCAATAAGGTCTTAGATAGAATGGAGTTGTTTATAAGCGGAGAGTAGTCGGTGGGCATGTTTTAGATTGGATTCCGGTTCCCAGGTGTTTTCTGAAGAGGGGTATCCTTTCCATGCAGTCAGGTACTTCCGGTGATTGCTGATTCCCTTGTGGTTGATGATAGCTTCCACTTCGTATTCTTCTTCTGCTCCAATAAGGTCAGGTGGTGGGAGAAGGAAGGGGGGTCCATGTGCAGGGGATTCGCGATAAGGAGATAAGAGTGAGGCGTGGAAGACATCATGGATTTTCCATGTGGGTGGTAGTCGGAGTTTGTATGATAAGGGAGATAAGACCTGGGTTATTTCAAAAGGTCCATGACGTTTAGGGGCGAGTTTTCGAGAGGGGTAGTTTAGTTTAAGGTTAGTGGCTTCTAGCCATACCTTATCTCCAGGTTTCCATGGGGAGAACTTTCGATAGGATCGACTGGTCATGATTTTTCAGGCGGATTCGTGTGCTGCTAGGGCTTCTTTCTGGGCGGAGTTAAGGGTGGAGAGTCAGGATTCGAGGGCGGGGATGAATGTTTTTCCAAGAGGGGGAAAGGTTCGGGGTTCATACCCGTAGAGTAAAGAGAATGGAGATTTTTGAGTGGACAAGTGAGGGGCGGAGTTGTGGTGGAATTCTGCGGAGGAGAGGAGGGAAGCCCAAGAATGGGGGTTATTGGAACAGAAAATACGTAGATATACTTCAAGTTCTTGGTTTGTTCGTTCGGTTTGACCGTCAGTCTGAGGGTGGTATGCAGATGAGAGGCGTATGTCGTATTTTAAGAGGTGGGCTAGTTCAATGGTGAAGGCAGAGGCGAATTGGGGGCCTCTATCGGAGATGATTGAGTTGTAGAGGCCGAATCTTTTAAAGACGTTTTCGAAAAAGAGAAGGGCGATTCCAGTGGCATCGATCTTTTTGGTACAAGGGACGAGGATTACCCCCTTAGTAAGACCATGGTCGACCACGACCATGATAGAGTCGAAGGAGTTGGAGAGGGGGAGGTCGGTGATAAGGTCGACCAAAAGTTGGCGAAAGGGGAGGGGGCTGGAGGAGGGTATTGGGAGGAGCGGTGGATGTACAGGGTGGGTGTTGGCTTTGTTCTGTTGGCAGGTGGCACAACCGGAAATAAAGTGTTTGACAAAGGTCGCGAGGCCTGGCCACCAAAAGTCACGTTCGAGGATGGCTTTGGTGCAGAAGGTCCCCATGTGGCCCGAGAGGGGTGAAGAATGAATGGTATGGAGGACTGTGGAGCGGGCGGAAGGGGGAACATACATCCGATGGCGGAAGAAGAGGTGGCCGTTGTCAAAGGTCCAGTCCAAAAGGTGGGATCGGGGAAAAAGCAGGGAGCCATCAGTGAGAAGTGCGATAGCTCATAGCACAAGGGGGTCGGAAGAGGTGCTGGAACGGATGAGGTCGAGAAGGGATAGATCAATGGCGTTGATGATGATAGGGTCAGGAACGATGGAGGCATTGATGTTGTCCAAGGAGGTGTCGACGAGAGGGAGGCATGAGAGGGCATCGGCAGGTCCCATCTTAGACCCAGGTAGGACCTTCCAAAGGATGTCGAAGTCCTGTAGGAAGAGTGCCCATCTAGCTTGTCGGCGAGAGAGCTTGCGAGGGTCACGGATGTAGGAGAGGTTTTTGTGGTCAGTGATGACAGTGATGAGATGTGAGGTGCCTTGGAGGTATTGACGCCATTCGGAGAGGGAGAGTATGACTGCGAGGAGTTCGCGATCATAGATGTCATAATTCTGTTCAGCGGGGGCAAAAGTTTTGGAGAAGTAAGCGATGGGTTGGAGATCGCCGTTGGTGTCTGCCTGCATGAGGACTGCGCCAGCCGTGAGGAGGGAGGCATCGGTCATGAGGGAGAAGGGGCGATTGACGTCGGGTAAGGCGAGGACAGGGGCAGAGCAGAAGGCGGTTTTCAGGGAGTCAAAGGCGCGTTGTTGGAGGGGAGACCATACCCATGGTTGGTCTTTGCGGGTAAGAAGGGTGAGAGGGGCGGCAATGTTGGAGTAGTTGGCGATGAACTTTCGGTAGTAGTTGGCAAATCC
>JBBPLO010000455.1:1587-15512 GCA_038089835.1 Retiboletus flavoniger
GTATATGCCTAGCGCACCACCTGCCCACCAGACCACTCTTAATACACTTGCATCCCATGAGACCAGAGGGAGAGCAAGGAAAGAGGAGCATGACATACGCATGTTGCATATCTTTCACCGACCGTTCACCCTCATAATGTTCCGTAAACGTATTCAAGACACCCTGCGAGAGAGAGGGGTGCATATATAAGCAAATACGTCACCACTCTGAAAAACGAACCCAGACATAATCACCCACGAATCCCACCACTCTGGACTCCTTCCCCTTCGACGTACCCAGTTTTTGCCAACGACCAACAGAAGGGCTATGACGATCCCATAGTTAATAAACGCGCTTCCCTAGGGTAAGATGAGCGCGTCGATCTCCAAACGACAACCGTCGACGTCTTCTCACCACGATATAATGCGCTGCACACTGCCCCGCGCCGACTTTACCACAGAAACCCCTCAGCACGATGACGCCAAACAAGCCCTGCACCCATTCCAGTATCGGCCAAACACGGCCAAGGATCCCGTGCGCACGGATTGCATACAATCTCAGCATCCTTTCATGAATATGTAGTTTGAGATGGATGCCAAGGAAGAGTTGGGCGAGGGTAGGGAGGAAGAGCCAAGACCCCAGTGAACCATGGAAGGAATGGGGGAACTATCTACCTCCATGTGCGTGTGATAGAATGATACCGGTAAACGTGAGGCTCTGTAAAGGTAGGTCCGTTAGTGGGAGGCCCAGTCGGAGTGAAGCACAGTCATGCATGGTTCTGATGTTTTCGTGTTACGTCGGCCAGGAGTCATCCTGGATTTCTTATCTGTGGCGTGTCCATCAGGGTCGGTGGCCAGCGAGCCGTGATGCATCCATCCGATTCGGCAGCTTGATAACGTTGATCATCCTGAGCGCCTGGCCTGGGCATTGCACGACATGGCGATCAATCGAGGCCGACTGACGGTTCGTTTTAGCCATGGCACCCTGCCACTAAAGACTAAGGTCAACCCCGACAAGCGCCGCCTGCTGGTGGAATAGGCGATTCAAGACGTTCTCTTCGGCAACTCAGACGTTGTATTAGCGAGCATTCGACGTCTGGATGTGAAGAGCACCGCGCTTCGTGAACCCAAGGTTCAAACAATCAAGACGCGACCGCATGATGGTCTGCGGAGGGACATTCGCACCTTTGACAACCGTAAGTTGGCACTCGACCTTTGGTCACCTCCAGCGAGGGACACTGGCAATGCAAGATTCCGAGTGTGTGACGGGCTCCCTGGTATTCAGATCAGACACAGAGCTTTTCGAAAAACGGCGCACAGAGTCATGCTTCTCTTTCAGTTTGATCCACTAGTGCTAGGTGTCCGAGCAGTACCGACTGCTCGATTCTTTCAAACTTCTTCAAATCGCTGCAAGCAGACGGCCGATTAAATCGAAACCCCACTAGATTTCGCCTCAAAAGCGTGCATACCATGCTTATGCTGCGACTCATCAATACCGACCGATGATGCTTTTCCCGGAAAGTTGGGATAATACATCGATCTCTAACTTCTCCTGACTTGGCGGGGTCGACGACCAAAGGACCTTGATGACTTTGATAGCAAACAGGGAACATACGATCGTCGCCATTGACATACGACATATTCCTCCGATGTACTGCGCAGCAACGACGATCATCGCAGTATCTCCGAGCCACTCGAAGACGTTGGAGGTCGCACCGTCCTCATCGAACGGCTATTGACTGGGACACAAGACTCGATGAGGAAATCTAGAATTGTATTCGCGATTTCAAAATCAGTGATCGTCCTCGCTTGCCCTTCAAGTTGGCCGACGGTCCTTACCAGGGTTACTGTGGTCAGGCGATGCCAACCGTCAAACGCGGACAGGTGGGCTTGAGCATGGACTCGGTGAGTCTCGTCCAAGCGAGGACACGTTTACTTTGCAATTCCCCGTGCCGAATCAACAAGAAAAAAAAAGATAGTTTTGTGCTTGCAGGGAGTAGTGTCGAGCGCCCGTTGATGTGCGCGGACGCCTGGGCGCCGGAGCCTTTGGAGCCTTTCCTGACCATTGGCAGGATTCGAGGTGCGTTTCGTCCTGACGAACGTCGCTCACAACATTACGACACGTTCTCCGGTGACGCCATTGCGCAGTAAGTTCTTGGCGGGCGAAATTGACCTCGGGAATCTGGCAGCAACGGCACGTTCCTCGATCGCTTGATTTAGTTTCGGCGGTCGCTCCCGAACTTCCTAGCGAGAGAGGCTGGTTCCTTGCCACCCCCCATGCCTCCCGCCGGTAAAGGGGAAAAATACGAGCAAAAGGCTGGGCCCCCAAAAGGCCGATCAATCAGCACAGGTGAAATTCACCACCATGCAGCAGCGCAAATATGGCATCCAGACGCGTCTCGCTCTTGTCGTCGTCTGTCGAGAAACGCGTCCGCAACGCGCAAGCCGGACGATCCGACTCGGCGCTTCAAATGTCTGAACCTTAAAGGAAGAGGCGGCCGCTGTCCAATATTGGCATCGCCTACAGGACATGTGTTCTCCGTCGACCCTTTGAGGACCCGATGCACCCACAGTAGATACCTCCGAGGTGGACTCGTCGCGGTGTAGGTGGGTCGACCTCGAGTCAAACATATCCCTGAATTGGAGACGTACTTCATATTCCTTTTTTCTCCCCAAGCGAACGACCTCGACGGAACCTCGTGTGCGTACGCCAATCACTCGCTAGTCGTGATACTTCTTGGGCGAGGTGCAGCGAATCCGCTGTGGGTCGTCGAGCGATCATCGCTTGTGTTTCGTCACCCCTGATGTGGTAGACTTGCTCGCTGGAACAACCGAACGCACAGCATGGCGGCTTGTTGGCTTGCCGATGAGCTGAAACATATGAACGTTGCGCCCGGCGAGACGGAGATTTCACTCCTAAGTATAGAACAAGAGGTTCCCGAGGTTTCAACGTTGCCGAATTGCTGACCTCAAAGAGGCTGAGTGTTTAAGCTGCACTATATGCAGCCTTGCAAACCTTGCCTGAGATCTGAACCAATTATGTCAACCAGCGAGTTTACAGTACATGGCGCCTATTCGGGGAACCGAAGATCCTTAGCATCACCATCCACGGCGATGTCCTCCCTTGCCCCACTTCTCTAAGAGGAAGAGTGCCATGTACTCGTACACTTCCCTGTTAGCACCTCTTCTGGAGATGCCATGGTCACTGCGTGCAGACAGATCATCAGTTGATAAGCGACGAAGTTCAAGAACGTGCAAGTGACCTGTCGGTAAACATCCTAAATCTGAAATTCCTGACTTGTGCCTCTGTGAGCATGTCGAGTAGGTGTGCAGAGTGGGCCAGGTGGACATTGTCATCGCCGCTCCCATGAGCAAACAGGAAATCTATGTTCTTGAACCCTTCCACATGCGAGATCGAGGCATTGATGTATCCACCCGGGTTATCGTTCGGAAGGCCCATATACCGTTCTGTGTAAATTGAATCTGCAATTGCGGGGTGAGTTACCCTGGTGTGTGCGACAATTTTTTCGCTTACCGTATAATCGCCAACTTGTGACGGGCTACGAACCGAGCTAAGCAGGGAAATGGAATGAGGCAAAACCGACTCACCGCTATAGCCATGGCCAGGGAATGGATTCCCCCATTAGCTTCGGCAACTTTGGAAGCCATGAAGCCTCCGTAAGACTGAATTTGACAGCCATGAGAATGTGGTGGTTCACGGTGCAGGTGCACTTACCCAACCCCATATGCCAACGCGTTTGGAGTCAACATAGTCCTTCCCAGCCCAGATGCTGGGAATGCCTTGAGCGGACGGAAAAGAATTGGAAAAGAGAAGCACAGAACACACACCGTGCAGCGTTGATCTGATCCCGAGTTTCCCAGAACCCCATGTTGTACCTAACGGGATTGCGCAGCCGGCGTCCCTTATACCCAGTTCCACGCCCGTCGACAATGACAACAACATATTGTAGAGTGCAGACGAGGTAGTCATGCCAATCCCGTTGGTACTTAACGTCGACCTTCTGACTCCCAGGACCACCGTAACTATTGCAAATCAGGAAAACATGGGTATGGTCCAGGACTCAGGACGTACACGAAGAATAAAACTGGGTACTTCGTGCGCCCAGAATCGTCCATTTTAGGCGGCCGCATTTCCTTCACGTTGAGCTCTGAGATCCGGTAAGCGACAGGGCGCTTAGGATCGAAACAAATGGTTCACCATAACCATCGCTATCAATCGTCGAGTACGTGATGGTAGCTGCCTCAAATTCTCCGAGGGTTGTGTTCAATGCGGCATTATCAGTGAGGACATAATCAAAATCTGTAAATCGAACAATGAACCATAATCGATCCTTCTGAAACACCGAAATTACCTGGTCTATTGACATCCACTACCCTTTGCCACGGAACATTTGGACCTGCGTAATGTAGTAAATAAAACCCTGCACCAGGTGAAAAGCTGGCAGAATAGGAAGACGGCGTCGAATCGTCGGTTAGGGGGGTAGGAGGAACCACAGAGTCAGTCTTCGGTGATGAGATCGGAACTGAGTACAAATGACGTTCGATGGATGAACGTGCGGCTTGGAAATAACTGTTTAAATTTACTACTTCAGCATCATGTGCCGAGTAAGCAACGGATATTAAAATCTTGGAGCTCACATCAATCCCCGCTGGACATTCACCGCTTGAATACCGTTCGTAACCTCCCAGGTACCAGAAGTAAGGAAACGCGGCGTGGAGGACGTGGCCGGGTCAAAGAGAGCAATATGATTATATCCATCTTGGGTAGGCACGATGTCCAGATAAGCAGGAGAACCACCGGACCGTAGACTTGCTGGGACTGGGTAAATATTCTGGCCCTGTGAGAGTGTGGATCACATGAGTTCCGGGGCCTGCATCAGCTAAAGGTTTACTAACTTCGTCAATCCAACCCTCATCGCCCTCTTCGCCATCGATGCCAAGCTTTCTGACAACTTCGCCCGTTGCAATTCCCCCGGAAGTTGCGACACCCAAAGCAAACAGCACAACGTTCCCGTGGTCAGCAGCCCTTGTGACCTCCTTCAACACCAACGTTGAACTGTCAAGCCAAGTGACTTGACTAATGATGCTGTTGTTCGAAGGGAAGCCATCAGACCATTTCATATCAACAACAGCATCATCTGCAGCGGAGGTTGATGTAGACTCCGACTGACTCAGATAAGCTTCAAGATCAAAAACGTGCACTGATACGAGAGGGTTATTGTAACCTGGCTTTGGGTATTTAATCACCACATCTTCCGTATATGGGATAACGGCGTAGGAATCTTCGGTTGGATTATAGATAGGAAACCTGTATTCCTCGACAGCAGTTTCGTCGAGGCGAAAGAATGCGATTTTTGACGAGTCGGGAGACCACCAGAGGGCATAATCTTGCGTTAGAACTTCTTCCTCATAAATCCAGTCCGGTACACCGTGAAATAATGATGCATTGCCACTTGTGGTCACCCGGATGGATGATGTTGATGCACTATAAGCTAAAATAAACTGCAAGTTCGCAGGCCCTCGAAAAACACTCACGACGCCGACGGAAGAATGTAGAGATCATTAGAAGCAACGAAAGCAATTGATTCGCCTGTAGGCGACCAGGTTGCGTATGCCGTCACTGGGGGATTGGTAGGCGGAAGAAGTGGATAGGTGGCTTTAGTCCCCAGATTATGGACATAGTAATTGCCGAAGCTTGAATGTCTCCATTGCTAATCCTGCTTAAGATTCCAAAAAAAAAAAAACTACAAAGACTGTGCATACCTTGCGATGATTCGCTTTGACAAGGATGTATTCCATATCTGGAGAAAGCTTCCAGCTGGTCCAAAGAATCACCTGATCGTTCTCCTGCAGGGAGAGTTCAGCGAGAATTTGTCTGGAAAGGAAGCAGCCATTTACGTCTCTAATGTCAGTAAACGAAACCAACGGAGTGGTTGTATTTGTCTTCAGATCAATAAGTTGAATATGTCCGTTCTGGTATGTTGAGAAAACTCCATCTCCGGCTAATGCTACGTGAGCGGCGAATGATGACAACTCACTATCTACGCACCTTCAGGGACCCAGTGAAGATCCTGAACATGTTCGCTAAAAGTTCCATTAAACGTGTGGTCGAGAGATATTTTACGCCCTCTTGAAGCACGGTATGGTTTCCCATGATAAAGATTGGTTGCAGCAAACACGCCGATGCAGGCCGACAAGAATACCAATGACGCCAGAGAGTATATGAGATACCTCAGGGCAGCCGGACGCTAAACGAGAAGTGGATATGAACTGAAAGTATTACGCTGCGGGGGGTTACTGACTTTACCGCTTCCCACTCTTAAACCGTTCCCTGGCTCCGAATCTCCAAATTCACCAGGATTAAGCACTCCGCGGTGTTCTGGTTTGTCCAGAAGACGGTCTTCCTCCTCCTCTGAGCTTGGAGGGTCAAACGGTCCCTCTCCATAGTAAACTGGTGGTCGCACGACAAGGTCAGGGCGCGGTTGAACGCGAGGTAGCTGAGAGGCAATGTCTACGAAATCTTCGTCCGCATCATCGTCAGAGATGCGTTCGTACGTTGGGTTGAGCATCGCACGCGCCGTCAAGAACGTTTGATGTCAGGGTGGGCGGATGGTTCAAGCGAAATAGGCAATCAAGCAATCGAGTTAATTACGTAATTTTGATTACGTAGACGCCTTCAACTCCGAATCGTTTCTTGCACGAACGTCCGAAGAGGCCTGGAAGCCTCGGGCCAGTGAGCCGCACCACACTCATCATGGCACCTCCACGACAAAGCAGCTGGGACCCTGTCTTGCTTATTTCACAGGTACTTCTCTCCTCACTGTCATGTAAATCGCTTATGTTCGTCGCCAGATTATGGCCATACAAACACTGCATTACCTGACACTTTCCCTCCTCATCCCTCCACTGCTCGCCGTCTTTGCCGAGTCAACTTCTCTCATACACGAAGGAGGTGCTGCCAACGTCGGTATGTAACTTCTTGCAATGTGTCCATCCAGGGAAATACAACATCACTAGGCATGGTAATGGACTGGAGAGAAATGGCTGGCCAACCTACTGTCCGCGGCGTCCAAGGTGAGGAGCGATGGAGCTCCTATTATGGCGCGTGGAGTGGCGGCAAGCGAGTGGGTGGTGGGTGGGAAGATGGTCGATGGGACGGACGGACGGACCCTGTACGAGGTTGGGTCATCGCAGCATCCTGGTTGATTGCTTCTTCAGCAGAGTACGTATCCCATGATGCGCATTCCCATGTTCTGACTCTCCTATCGTATAGCATCTACTACTTGTACACTCTCATACGGCGGCCTCGCCTCATCTTGGACTTTGTATTCACATCGCTATTCATTCACTTGGTCCTGACGACATATTACTCGGCTTCCATTCCCACATCATTGTTCTTCTGGCTTGTCATGTTTGCAGGGTCTACTTGGACGGTAATAATCGCGGAGCAACTCTGCGTAAAGAGAGAAATGACGGAAGGTCTGGTTATTTCTGCTCCGAGGGATGAAACTGATGAAATGGAGATGGGTGGGCTCCTACGTAGAGATTAAGTGAGCATCATGCTTCTCTTACGACGTATCCTTTCCGGTCTTACCTATCCTCAGAGACGACATTACAATGTACCAGTTACTGCGCATACTTATGATTAGATGTTTCAGAGATGTTCTTCCATTCTGTCACGATCGTACGGTCGCTTGGACATGAAATCAGGGTGATGTACTCAAACAAAAATGTCAAAAGTACATTTTCCATCTTCTCAAGCTCAGGGTTTGGTCTTTTTCACCAAACCGGGGGATATCCACTATGCGGCGCCAGTTATGCATGTCCTCTTCCAGCATTTTGTTGTCATGTGTGGCGAACCTTCACTCAACCTTTGTCCCTATCATCATTTAGCATTAATCTATGTATCCTCAACCTCGCTTCTTTTAATTACTGGTTGTTTCCGAAGTGCCCCTCCCTCATCTCCGTTGACGCGGCGGGCCCATTAACAATTCCGCAAACTTTCCCCAATAATGTGACGATTAATCATGGATGTTATCCACTAGGCAGACCACAATCTGAGCTCCGTACGTCAAGACGTCAGCCCTTCAAAATTTTAGTATCGACGTCATTGTCACGTTCAGGAGATCTTGATGATCGGACCAAGCACGTACCCTCACACACACACACAGTTAACAAAACACAGGCGCCACTCGCGCAATCCATCCTGCCCGAAACCACATGTTTTCAACCACTAACGAAAGTGGTGATGCCTTCTGTCGACCACAAAGTACTTAAAAGGACTTCTCGAACTGGAAAGCCGGACGAGTGATCATCCATGTCCACGGAGGTACGCCACCACAATTACGTATGGGCGTCGTCTCGAAACAAATCGCTCAGCCTTCGAGTGTGGCGTGTCACAATCACGATGCAACGCCGTAGGTAGTCGTGCTGCTCATCTACATATGTGGTGCGCCACCAGCAAGGTGCACAAGTCATGATTCAGCGGATGCGTCAATGAAGAACCCTCCTTCTGGAAAAGGGTAATCTGTGGGTGCGCTAGTGCCAGCAGAGATTATCTGGAGGAAGATTGCCGGGTCCGTGATCTGATTCACTTTGACTTCTCGACGGATGCTGTAGATTATCATACTTCGAATTGGCCCTGTTGACATTATGATTGGTATCTTGGATCATTTGCGTTGTGCATTCTGTGTCGGCCGATCTATTCCCGTCCGGATGTATCTCGTCTCACTGTGTTTTCGGCTTGCAACCCGGCGGTGACAGAATCATGCACAAGAGGGGGCTACAGTGGCGCATCGATCAATATTACAGACCGTGAGATTGCGCGTTGCGACACTTGGCCTGTGTTGAATGCAAAATCGAACATTCGAAGAGGAAAATATCAGCACGCAATATGAGCAACATACATATGACCATCAAGCCACCAAATGACTTGTGGCAGAGTCTAGACCTCCTCAAGGACTCGGGAGTTTGCACGGCTAGACCAGACGGTGGAGGATGAAGTCTCTTGACTCGGGCTCTCGCAAAGAAAACAGTGCAGGATTTGGTGGAATCTTGCAGCTATCGGGACTGTGAACGATGGATCTTAGCAAATCACCAGGACTCATCTTCGCTGCCGACAGCACGGGTCTCAAGATCTCATGAGGTGAATGCCGGTGGTTGGTGTGAGAATGAGGGATAGTTGACTTTCATTCCCGGATTGCCAGATCCGGGGACTAAGCATTTGGACCCACCACCTCAGGAGACGGCGGTGTAGCCGAGTTGTCTCAGGTGAGAGATGCGGCGGCGTGGGGTCGTGGGCATCCGCTGCGCATTCCGAGATCTGGGCCTGCGATTCTTGTCGAGTAAACCTTACCCCAGGGATCTGGGTCATAGATCCGACCATTTCGTGTCTTCAAGAATAACCCCGCCTCCCAACAAATATGACAGTCTGCGGTACTTCTCTCTGGTGTGTTCCATTCTCTGTGTCGTCGTTCTCCCCCCTTTATGCTGAGATGGATAGCTTCCTGGGAATTGAACTGACGGGATGACGGGAGGCTGGGCCAGGTATTGTATTATCTCGCCGTTAATTTTAAGACCCAAGTGCCTGTACTGTTTACCCGTGGCCAAGTCGGTCAGCGGTCCATTACGAGGGGGGTGGCTTGGCGGACCGGCAGTTTTGTCACGCACTCCGGCAATTCCAGGGCTGTCTGACTCGGAGGCTCCCGCCCGACTGTCGCTGTCTCGTCAAAGTCGTTCACATTTCGTTTCCGTGATCGAGTCGAATGGGCAGCATAGCGTTCATTACGTATACGTAGCGAAATCAGGCCTCTAGAAGACTCGTTACAGAGGAAGAGGCAACCGATCGCCAACCTGAGATTCGCTAAGCCAAGGGGGTGTTAGTGCCTGTACGCGCGAAACGGTATTGCCGTAATGAGCGGGAACTAGGCCGGATCTGTGACTGTTCCGCCACCACCACAAGGGGGTGGTATCGCGACCCTCCCAGACTCCCATAGTCGTCAGCTCGTACCGTACAGACCATGATTCATGTTCATTTCGGCCGGAGTAGACGTAAACCAGAACACACGCTGTGATAGGTACGTCGTTGGGAATTAGTCTGCGTAACGCTGGCTAGTTGCGAGAAATGACAGATTCGCCTTATCTGAGTTTACCAGTATGGTTACGGTGTGTCCCTCTGAGTCGCACGTCAGAACTTCATCATCGATTAATGCTCTTTTTTCTATCCGGGAAGCCTTACCGAGATATAATTGACACCGTCCCGTTCACTTGCCACCCTGCACATATTATATTTGTGCACGAGGCGCCAATAAATCACTTAAATACCGACCGTGGCGAGACATCTGACTCTCCGCTTTCCTCCTCCTCGCTAGCTCCCGCCCTGGCATGGAGACCTTCAAAAACATGCTCTCCCCATTGGGGATGAACACCAATGCCATTCAGGACACTCTGGTAGTCATACAGCACTTCCTTCACCACATCCCACGCTGAAACTAAGCTTTCACCGCAGAAACTCGTTGTCATTGGAGGGACTGTCGAAACAGCGAGACGAGCTTCCATGTCTGCTTGGAATGGTTTCATTGATTGTATGCATGGTTCCCTTGGGGTTCGAACCTGGATACTGAGCCCTTTGCCGTAGCGTTCTTCCTTACCGCGCACTTCAGCCAGGAGGACTACCCATATGATTGGTGAGCAGCGTCTTTCAAACTTTTTGGTGTGTTTCGGGCTGATAGGCCACAGGTTGATGCATTGGTTGTCCAAGGCAAGCGGGTTCACACTATCCCACTTTCTGCACCGCTCATGTGTGATCTAAGCAACCTGCGTGGGGGCGTAGTCGCGAATTTGAAATAACGACGCGTACTGTCAGTCGCAATGGTCTCACGCAGTCAACCACCGGCGACTTGGATGACGAAGATGAAGACGAGGATGAAGATGCTCTCGTACACGGCCGTCGAAAACGCAAGGTGGCATTCATGCCAAGTTTAGGTAGAGTTTACCGAATATAAGCTTCCCATGCTCCGCGACGAGTTCCGACAATTTGTTGGCAGACACGACCCACACAATCTATTACCGCGGTCATTGGCTGAGGGTATGTATTCAATTATTAGCGTACTCTGCGATCTCCTCGGGACTCATCCCATCAACCACTTGGAAAAGATAACGCGGACAAAACGCTACCCAGATTATGGTCACGGCGCGTCTCTCAAGATCAGGTAAATTAAGTCATCCTCCCATCTGTTCGGTTCAGCTCATATTCGGTTTAGCGTTGTCGCTCGCAACAACGATATTCTGAAGAAACTAGTCCTAGAAGCTAAGCGGGAATACGAGAAAGATGCTGAGCACCGTGTCCATATTTTCATGGCTGACACGTGAGTTGGCAATTCCGTAAGATGATGATGCGTTTACACAGGCACGCGCCTATCAGAACTTATGGCTGTTGGAGATGGAATGGAGCCCGCCAAAAGCGGCCTATGAGCTCCATCGTGCTTCAACCAGGAGTTAAAGATATGCTCTTGGCTGATTGCAAAGACTTCCTGTGCTCCGAGGATTGGTGAGTTAGATCTAGAACCTTCCCAGGCCATGAATTAATGATTTCATCTCTCAGGTATGCCGAAAGAGGTCAGTGAAGTATGATGATGCGATAAATCCCACTCATCGAATTCATGCATAGGAATTCCATTCCGCCGAGGATACCTCCTGTACGGTGTTCCGGGGAGGTATGACAGTGTCACACGATATCATGTGCTGAGCATTAACCTATCGTCACACAGTGGAAAGACATCGCTGATTCATTCGTTGGCTGGCGAATTGGGTTTGGACATTTATGTCGTCAGCTTGTCATCAAAGGGGTAAAGTTATTCATGACCCTCGTCTTTTCTGGGTTGCGTTGACAAGTCTCTACAGGATGAGTGATAATACGTTGACGACGTTAATGGGACATGTACCGTCTAGGTCAGATCACTTATGTCTCTTCTCGATGGGCTGTGCTGACCTATTCATATTTAGATGTATCTTGCTTCTTGAAGATTTGGACGCTGCTTTCACCCGCTCCGTCAGTCGTGATTCAGCTTCCACCGGCGCACCCACGACACCGACGTCAACACCTAGCAATAATGATACGAATGATGGCTCTACGCTTAGTTTGAGTGGTCTGTTGAACAGCCTTGACGGAGTCGCTGCGGCGGAGGGCCGGTGAGCGCTCTGCCACTGGATTGCGTGGTCTTTGCTAACATTCGCACCCCTTGATATCAAGCTTGCTCTTTGCCACGACTAATCATATCGAGCGTCTCGACCCAGCACTCAGCCGACCAGGTCGCATGGACGTGTGGGTGAACTTTACCCATGCTACAAAGTGGCAAGCAGAGGGTATCTTCAAATGCTTCTTCCCCTCCAAGCCTGCTGCTGCGTCATCAGCAGGGGACACATCACAAGAAAAGACTGACGTGTCACAAAAGAACCTGCCTCTCCCAAAACGTAAGCCTGGGCATGCCATTCCGGTACTGGAAGAGGCCGAGATTGCGGAGCTGGCCAAGCGGTTTGCTGATGCCATCCCCGAGGGTGAACTTAGCGTGAGTTCCCATTTGGAATTTAGGTTCGGTTTCCTGACAGCCGTGTTATCATAGGTGGCAGCGTTGCAAGGATACCTCCTGAAAAATAAAGTCCGCCCGAGGGAGAGTGTGGATGAGATTGCCGATTGGTTTGTCGATGTCCGAATATCCCCGAAAGGATGCTGACAACCCCTCCCAGGATCATCCAAGAACGTGAGACACGCGAAAAGCTCAAGAAGGAAAAAGCTGAGGTGCGTCTACACGTCGGGAACACCAATCAAAGATGGCTGACGTTTCAATAGCGCGAAGCCAAGGAAAAGAAGGAGGTATGTAGTGACATCTCGGAATGCCACACCAACTGACTGGCGCATGGCTTGTAGGCAGAGGAGAGAGAACGTAAAGAGGTGTGGTTCCATTCCTTGTCCACTTCCAATCCACGTTTTTGACAGCACTCACTCCGCAGAAGGAAGAGAAGGCTGCCAAGGAGGTAAATTCAAATGTTTCCGTCACTAATGCACACTTGTGCTGATCTACTTTCCGGATCAAGCAAGAGGAAAGGGAAACGAAAGATGTTAGTGCAACTTTTCTCGCATGGACCTTTGCCAATTTCCCTGGTACCCCCTCACAGAAGCTTGAGAAAAAGGATCGATCTAAATCTAAGAAGGCCCATCGTGCCGAGACTGCCATGAAACTCGAGGGCACCACGCCGGCCGCCGCCACGAGCACGGGCACGAGCACACCTACCGAGGCCGTCATCCCCGTCATCCACAGCGAATCTGTGTCTTCGTCAGAGTCAGACATCAGCAACGGTGGCATCGAGGCAGATACAGAGGAAAGTATGACGTCGGAGGAGGAACCGGACAAGCCCGCCGGCGCCACTTCTGAACCCAAGGAACACGCCAAAGACAGGTGGATTGCCGTCAAGGGTCAACAAGTGTCGTCATCATCGTCATCGGAAAGCTGAGCCGCATCTCGCGTTTGGAGGGGCCGGACCCACTTTGCTATGCACGCGCCTGGCGTTGTGTCGTTCATGTGAACTTTTTTTGTTGGGTTGGTGCGTGGGGGGTCGTCCCTGCTCCTCTCTCCCCCATACGCCTTCCCGGTCTTGGGTCCTGTGCCATTGCGAGTGTTTCCAGCTTGTGGCTCCGTGTCAGTACTTACCAAGTCCAATAAAGTAGCCGTATATTGTGGCTGTCAGATACTCGTCACCCGGTATATATCGCATGACCTTTGGGCGTTATAGTGTTTGTTGGGATATTAGACTTGCATCTATATTTTCTTTTGTGCAGCAGTTACCGCAACTCGTGAGGCCTCATCACACATAAATTTGTCTCAGTTGGGAATGCGTTAGATTGAAATACCCAATGCTAAATAATAGTT
>JBBPLO010000456.1:0-11073 GCA_038089835.1 Retiboletus flavoniger
ACATAAGGGGCGGCATGCTATAAGTACATATGCCAAGGGACTTAGGTAATGGACTCTTAGTAAGTCCGAGATAAGGAGTGAGTCATCTGCAGTAGATAAGGATGAGTCATGACAAGTCAGTTCTAATAATACAATCGGTTCTGGGGTAAGAAGGATGGAAGGAACTGGGGAAGTGGAACTCGAGGCATAGATGGAGTTCCTTTAGTCCAAGACAGGGCGAGGGGTTCACAAGGACTTAGCTAAGTAAGAGAAAAGAAGTGAAAGAGAAGGAAACAAAGGGCGATCCACCATGGATCATAACATTACCCCCGTGCTAGGGGTGAGGCTCCAATGAACCTTCCTCAAAGGTCGATGTATCCGGCGCCTGGGGAGCCCATCATGTTAGCATAAGCGATGTCATCAAAGACATCATCCACGTCGTCATCTCCGTAGTTGTGGACTTTGACGGGGGAGTGATGGCGTCAGGGTCGGCGGTTGTGATTACACGGTGGTGGTGTGGGATGCAGGGGAGGAGACGGGCAAGCCCTGCGGTTGCATCAGTGCTCCGGGGAATGATTCCCTTGGGATGAACCGGACAACAAGAAAAAGTGGGGAGGAGGTGGAGGTCGGCGGAGGGGGCAGCGTTGCTGGGAGTGACCCAGGGCGAAAGCGAGACAGAGCGGGCATTGATAGACCTGGCAATCAGCTTGAAAGTGGCCGAGGCGGTGGCAGTGGAAGCATGCCTGGCGGTATCTAGGGTGAGACTCCAAAAGGGGAGTCATACTGTTGTTGCCAGTCCAGAAGGCTTCCACTTGGGCTAAGAAGTCTATTTCGGCCGGGTCAAGGGAGGAGGTAGACATGGAGGGAGTGGAGTGGGCTTGGCGAGCCTGATGTTCAGAGTGTTCTCTCAGGTACTGGTCAAGGTCCTGGAAGAACTCAAGGGCTCCGAGCTGGTAGGCTAGGAGGAGGGACATGGCGCACGCGTCTCGGTATATAGATGAGAGGACCAAGTGGAGGCAGGCACGCTGCGTGTCTGAGGGATTGGGGGGAATGAGGCCAAGGTGGGCAATCTGCAGATAAAGTTTGGAGATGAGCTCCAGGGGGGATGCGTCCTCGATGAAGGACTGCATGGGGATGAGGAGGTGGAAGTCAGTCAACACCGACACGAGCTCCTGTAGGTCATCCTGGGAGGGGTAGTCTTCGCGCAAGCAATGCGCGTTGATGGGGACATTGATGCTCAGAATGGGCATCGGGAGGACAGTGGTGAGCGATACGGGTGGAAGCTCGGGAGAGTGGTCTCCCCAACATGGGGGACCAGCAGAGGGGGATCCCCAGCCAGGGGATGGAGCATGGGAGAAAGACATCAGGGGATTGTATATGGTGGACGCGTGAGAATCTATAGTAGGAAAGTCTATGGGTAAGTCATCCGCGAGGATGATGTTACATTCGTCAGCAAGGGGGGACAAAAGAGGGGGAGAGGAGCGGAGAGATGATATGGTGGTGATGGAAGACATTCTTTTGATGGTTTCTTTTGTTTTGTTTCTGGTAGTCTACAAGGGGAAGAGAGGAATAGGAGGCTAAGGGGAGAAGGCGCAGGGGTGTGCCTTCTTGTAGGCAAGGAGAGTGGTCTGTGCATTCCTGAGATCCTTTTCGGGGAGCCAGGAGTCATCATTGGTGAAGTAACCTTTCCACTGGACAAGGTAGTGGCACTTATCCAAAGCACCACAGTGGTGTATGATCTTTTCTACTTCATATTCTACTTGTCCACCAATAAGCTCTGGTGGGTTCTTTTTGAAATGGGGGCCATATACGGCATTTTGGCAATAGGGCGATAAAAGAGAAGTGTGGAACGTGGGATGGAGCTTCCATATTTTGGGGAGGGCTAGGCGATAGGAGACAGGGGACAAGACATCAGTGATAATGAAGGGCCCTTCTCTTTTAGGAGTGAATTTGGGGTTGGCTAGTTCCCAGTGGAGGTTTCGTGCCTCGAGCCATACCTTATCTCCTTTGTTAAAAGGGGTAAAGGGTCGTTTGTTCTGACTGGCCATCACTTGGCATGCCAGTTCGTGGGAAGCAAGGGCTTCATTTCGGGCAGAGGAGAGTTCTTTGAGCCAGTTTTCAACAGCAGGGACATTGGTGGTCAGGACTAGAGTGGGCAGGGGGTTAGGTTCATAACCCATGAGGAGGAAGAATGGGGATTTGTTAGTGACCAAGTGGGGGCGATGGTTATGGGTGAACTCGGCTAAGGAAATTTTACCGGCCCACAAGGTGGGGTCGTCGCCACAGAAGATGCAGAGGTAGGTCTCTACTTCCTGGTTGACCCTTTCAGTTTCCCCATCGGTCTGAGGGTGAAAGGCAGTAGAGAGGGTGAGCTTGTAGTTGAGGATTCTCCCTAGCTCTTTGGAGAAGGCAGAGGCAAACTGGGGGCCTCGGTCTGAGATGATTTTGTTGGGGAGTCCATATCTGGAATAAACTTTGTGTTACGATCCACGGTGGATCGCCCTTTTTGTTTTCTCTTTCTTTTTACTTAGCTAAGTCCTTGTTCCTCCTTATCTCATATCTCGGACTTAGGAACTCTGTTCACACCTCGAGTTCCATCTCCCCGGCTCCTTCCATTCCGTCTTATCTCGGAACCGTTGTATTATTAGAATTGACTCATCGTGACTCATCCTTATCTACTGCGGATGACTCACTCCTTATCTCAGACTTACTAGAAGTCCATTACCTAATACCTTGGCATTTGTACTTATATCGTGCTCTCCAGCCTGTACTCTTTCCTTAGCTTAGTCTACTCAATTCTACGAGCTCTAAGCCCACTTCTCATTCCTCTTGTTATGGTCTGTAATCCACACACTGAGATTACGGGTCATCCCTAGGTCTCCACCTTGTACTTCGTCCCAGACTTAAGGAATCCCCTTGAAGTCTAACCTACAGGCCATTAGAGTGCTGTCTCCGTTCAAGGCATCACCTTGAACGCGTGTCTCCAAAGGTTGCTGTTGGAACACCCTGTGTATCCTCCCTCATCTTTGCTTTCCCCAAAGAGCTCACCTTGAGTCCCCACTGGTATTCCACAGCCCAGCGTAACAAAAGACTAAGCTGACCCCTACGGACAACTTTCTGATCACTCCTCTTACCCGCTCCCGCCTTTAGTCTGCATGGGGTGATTCCCTGGACAACCGCACACCCCTCTCCCACGATCAGCCTGCACGGGGTAACTCCCTGGGCACTGCGTCACCATTAGCTCCCACTGGTTCCTACCCCGAGGTATGCCTGAACAAGGCCAGTCCTCCCCTGAACCTTCGTCCCCCTCATCCCTTGAACACTCAGATCACAAGATCAACCCTACCTCTACCCAAGAGGAAGACGAAACCCTCCACCTCGCCCAAGGACTCACTCAACAACTTAGTATTCCGCGAGTTCCTTCCCCTGAGACTCCCACTCCCATTGCCGCGCAACCAAGCATGTCTCTCCCTACCAGACCTTCTAAGCCCCCCACCCTCACTGGGTTCCCCCTATCTTGAATGTGCCCCACTGTCGCGCCCCTACCCTCGCCCCCAGCAACAATGTCTTCTAAGGAACTCCGCCTTGGAGCCCCCGAACCCTTCGATGGGAACTATGATAAATCCAAACAGTGGTTCAACACTGTTCAGTTCTACCTCCTTGTCAATGCTGACATCTACAACACCGACGCCAAGAAAATCACGTTCACACTTTCGCATATGACCAAAGGATCCACTGCCATATGGGCAGCGACCTTCTGGCAGAAATGCTTTTCTTCCAGAACCGTTAACCTCGGGACGGTCTGTTACAACTCGCGTATGCCCCTATTCATTTTCCTTCGTCACGCGTCCTCTTCCCTCGCCCGCGCACCCTCGCTGACCCTGCAGGAGAGTACCCCTCTCTTCTTAGCCACTGCAGCGGTACCTCGGTCCCTCCACGCTTAGCCCTCAGCTACCTCTGAGCCCTCCTTGCCGCTACTACCCGCTAGTAGCCACCCTTAGCTAACCCTTAGCTAACCCCCAGACCCGGCTACCTCCGGCACCACGTCACCCTCGCATCTACGCGACCTCGTCAGACATTCGTGTCTACCACGTGACCTCCACGGCCCTCGTGACTTCCACGTGACCTCTGGTCTCCCTTACCTCGGAGATACCCTCGTCCTACCCCTAGTCCTCGGCTACCTCCGAGTCCCCCTCTAGCCTCCACCCTAGGACCCTCCACGTGATCCTCACATGACCGCTCACCCCCGTGACCCACACGCCTCACCATGTGATGCTTACGCCTTACCCGCGTCTCGCTATTGACTGGTACCCGCCCCACGTATCCCGGTCCCCTCCTATCGTCGTGTCCCAGTACCCTCCGCGGAACCCTCTGTCCTAGCTTACACGCCCCTCCCACACGTATCCCTTATCCCGCATCTTGGCACCACCTCGTGCCCCTATCTTAGCTCACGCGTCTACTACGCATCCCCTTTAGACCCCTGGTCCCGGCGACCTCCTTCTATCCGTCGCCTTGGCACTCCTCGTGCCTCCACTTATACCCACGCGCTCCCCCTGCGTCCTCTCGGCCTAGACGGCCATCATATGTCCCTCGTGGTACACCTGCTTATCGACGTATCATCTCTTCTCTATAGATATCCCTTCCGTGCTCCTCATGGACCCCTTACATAGCCATGACTCGCACTCTATCTATTACATGGTCTGTGCACCCTCCGTAGCGGTATATAAGCATAGTACGACTATCTTGTATTCCCCACTTTGACCATTACTACTGTTTACCGCCATCTCCTGTTGGGTGTCCTTCATTCTCGCCCTTTGGGGCCACCTTGAGGTCTGACCTCTCTGCCTCTCGTCTTCGAAAGCCGTGGGCTCCCAACCCTGCGGTAGTAGAACATGCTGGGACAGTTCCACCGTGTTCCCCCAGCACGCTCAGCCCCGACACCTTTGTTCCGCCCCTGCCCCGATGGCGCAGTCGTAACATGGTCACCGCCTTCACCACCGAGTTCCTGGCCACCTTCAAGCACCAGGACTCCATCGGAAACGCCATCACATGGCTCTCTACCACCAGGATGCAGAAAAAGAAGGATGGGTTCTCCCCAACCCTCCTTAACTACATCGCCACCTTCCGCAGCAAAGTTGCAGTCACCCAGATCATGGACGACAATGTTCTCATTGCCTACTTCACAGCAGGCTTACCCTCCTCCATCATGTATAAAATCTACATGATGGAAACACCCCCCACCACCATCACCAACTGGTACTCAAAGGCCATGCACTTCGACAACATGTGGAACTGCGCCCACGAAGTCGCCTCTAGGTCCGGAGCCTCTTGGGCAAAGGACATCACCTTCACCCCAAAACCTCACACCGACCCGAACACCATGGACGTCGACGTTGTCAGAACTATTACCAAAATGACTCCAGAAGAAAAACAAAGGTGTATTAAAAACAACCTTTGTTTCAGATGCTGCCAAAGTGGCCACTCCTCCCAGAACTGCCCGGCTTTTTCCCCACAGACCCTGAGGGTCCCTCACCCACCAACCAAGAAGGTGGCGGAGGTGACCGACGATGAAGAAATCCCCCGACTTCAAGAAATTGAAGACGACAAAGAAAATGAGAAGTCAGTAAAGGCTGTATTCCTCCAGGGTTTTTAGAAAGGAAGCCTACCTCGACATTAGCCCCTTCCCATATCGCTTCTGTACTTGTAAAAGCAGTGACTAAGTCAATGATTATTCTGGTCCGAGTCATTCGCCCCTCGTACTCCATGAAAACCGTCGAAACTAGAGCACTCGTTGACAGCAGTGCAAGTATCTCCTGCGTCGATTATGGCTTTGTCGCCAAACACAAATTACCCTTGACCAAACTTGCTACCCCCATCCTCGCCAAAAACGTGGATGGAACCACCAATCATCGGGGAAAAATCACCCACACCTGCTCTCTGTTTCTAGACATCGAAGGACTTGCCCAAAAGGTCATCTTTCACGTAATGCACCTTGGATGGGATAACCTCATCCTTGGACTTCCCTGGCTTCGCACGGCAAACCTGAAGATTGACTGGACCACTCGGACGTTGACTCTCGATGAGACCATTGACCAATCCACCCTCCTTCACCACGAACACAAGAAAGACCTTGAACGCCACAACAAGGTCTACACTTTCCCTGTCCACGAACCCGACTCCATCCCGGTTCACACCATATCCCATGACCACCTCCACAACTATCTTGACAGAGAAGTGGAGGAAAGGTACTTGAACGTCACCATATGAAACTGATCCGTCTTCTGAATCATCTGGTGCAGATCCAGATTCCTCTGAGCCTCCCAGATAGCCAAAATCACCAAAGCTACCGAACTCGCCAAGGAAGAAGCCCTTGCTGCCCCGAAAGTTTCCCTACCTCCCAAGTACGAAGAATTTAAGGCAGTCTTCTCTTAGGAGGCAGCCAACCACCTATCCCCATCCTGACCTTACAACCATAAGATCTCCTTAAAACCCGACTTCACCCCCTCCATTGGAAAGATCTACCCACTCTCCCCTGAAGAGAGAACTGCCGCCGACAAGTTCCTCAACGAAAACCTCACCGCTGGAAAAATCTCCCCGTCCAAGTCCCCCCAGGCATCTCCCTTCTTCTTTGTCCACAAGAAAGACGGCGGACTACACCCCTGCCAAGACTACCATAAGCTCAATGAGGCAACTGTCCGCGATGCTTACCCCCTTCCCCTCATCTCCAAACTCATCAATAAACTCAAGGACGCCCGCAAATTCACTAAGTTCGATGTCCGATGGGGGTACAATAACATCCAAATCTCCCTGGAAGACTGCTGGAAAGCCGCCTTTGTCACCCACCGAGGTCTTTTCGAATCCAATGTGATATACTTCAGACTCACTAACTCCCCCGCCACATTCCAACGCTTCATGAATGACTCCTTTGGAGATCTAATCACCAAAGGATGGCTTGTTATCTACATGGATGACCTCCTCATTTTCTCCCCTGACAAAGAAACGCACACAGACAGAACCCGCCACGTCCTACAGCGAATGATGGAACTCGACCTCCATCTCAAACTTGAAAAATGCAAGTTTGCCACCAACAAAGTAGAGTACCTCAGCCTCATCGTTAAACCCGGGCACATTGCCATGGACCCCGTCAAACTCAAAGGTATCTCTAAGTGGCCTATTCCCACCACCATAAAACAAGTCTGCTCCTTCCTCGGGTTCACTAATTTCTACAGATGCTTCATCGAAAGCTACTCGACCACCACCCGACCCTTGATCGACCTAACCAAAAAGAACCAACCGTGGGAATGGTCCCCCACGTGCCAAGAAGTGTTCGATGCCCTGAAAACTGCCTTTCTATCCCAACCCGTCCTCCAACTCCCCAACACTGGCGCTCAATTTGCCATAGCCACTGACACATCCAAGTTCACCTCCGGGGCCATCCTCCAACAACTCGACCCCAACGGAGAATGGAAACCCTGTTCCTTTATCTCTCAGTCATTCAACCCCGCCAAACACAACTATGACATCCACAACCACGAACTCCTTGCCGTCATGAGAGCCCTCTCCACCTGGCATCACTACCTCCGCGGCGCCCCCTTCCTGGTCAAGGTCTTCACTGACCACCAAAATCTCACATATTTCTGCAAACCCCAAGATCTTAACCGGCACCAAGCCCGCTGGCTCCTTGACCTCGCCAACTATGACCTAGAATTCTCCTACACCCCTGCTTCCCAACTCACTGGTCCCGACACCCTTTCCCATCATCCAGATCACGATTCCAAAGATGCCGACAACACCGCTATCACCATTCTCCCCGAAACTGCCTTTGTCGCTTCGGTCGACACTCTCCTCACCAAACAGATTTCCGAGGAGTGCACCATCGACCCCACAGCCCTCCAGGCCATCCAATCCCTCTCCGCACCCCTTCCTCTGTCCTTCCATGCACGTTTCTCCCCCTGGCAGACCATTAATGGCGCCCTCACCTTCCATGGCTGTCTCTACATTCCCCCTAACTCCTGCCACGTGGTCCTGGCCAAATACCACGACCACCCCATGGCCGGCCACCCCAGCTACCTAAAAATCTGCCAACTCGTCGCCGCCGAATGCTGGTGGCCCGGTCTCACCACCCATGTCCACAACTACGTCACTGGATGTGCCATCTGCCAGCAGAACAAAACAAACACTCACCCAACAACCCCTCCTTTAATCCCCATCCACTCCTCTTGCACTCGTCCTTTCCAACAGATTTCCTGTGACCTCATCACAGACCTCCCCATCTCCGACGGCTTTGATAGTCTCCTGGTCGTGGTTGACCATGGCCTTACGAAGGGGGTAATTCTCTGCCCCACAAAGAAAACCGTCACCGCTGATGGAATCGCTACCCTCTTCACCCACAAAGTCTACTCCTGATACAGACTACCTGACAAGATCATCTCCGATCGTGGACCCCAATTCGCATCCGCGTTCTCCAAAGAGTTAGGAAGGATCCTCAATTACAAACTCACCCTATCCACCGCCTTCCACCCACAAACTGACGGAGAAACCGAACAGGTCAACCAAGAGATAGAAACCTATCTCCGCATCTTCTGTGGAGATGACCCCACGTCCTGGGCCCACAAAATCTCCCTAGCCGAGTTCACCCACAACCATCGCCCCCACTCAGTTACTAACAAATCCCCTTTCTTCCTCCTCATGGGTTACGAACCTAACCCCCTCCCTACACTAGTATCGACCTTCAATGTCCCCGCCATGGAAACCTGACTCAAAGAATTATCCTCTGCCCGAAACAAAGCCCTAGCTTCCCACGAACTGGGTCACCAGGTAATGGCCAACAGGAACAAATGACCCTTTACTCCTTTCAGAAAGGGAGATAAGGTATGGCTCGAGGCTCGAAACCTCCGCCAGGAACTAGCCAATCCCAAGTTTTCTCCCAAAAGAGAAGGACCCTTCGTTATCACTGACGTCCTATCTCCCATCTCTTATCATCTAGCCCTCCCAAAGACGTGGAAACTCCACCCCATGTTCCACACTTCCCTCTTATCACCCTATCAACAGAATGCCATTTACAGCCCCCATTTCAAAAAGAACCCGCCGGAGCTTATTGGTGGACAGGCGGAATATGAGATTGAAAAGATCATATGTCACCGTGGAGCTTCGGATAAGCGCCACTATCTTGTCTGGTGGAAAGGATACTCCGCCGATGATGACTCCTGGCTTCCCGAAAGGGATCTCAAAAACACACAGACCACCCTACTCACTTATAAAAAGGCACACCCCCGCGCCTTCCCCTCTTAACCCTCTCTTCCTTCTTTTCCCCTTGTAGTATACCAAAGAAACAAAACCACCAGAAAAGAAAAACATGTCTTCCATAACTACCGTATCATCCCTCTGTTCCTCCCCTCCTCTATCGTCCCCATTAGCTGACAAAGATAATGTTGTCCTCACTGACGACTTACCCATAGACTTCTCTACGATAGCTTCTCACGCATCCACCATGTACGACCCGTTGACATCGTCCTCCCATGCTCCTTCCCCCGCCACTGGTCTCCCACGCTGGGGCGACCACTCTCCCGAGCTTCCCCCCATCTCGCTCACCACCATCAGACCGACACCCATCCTCAGCGTCGACGTCCCCATCAACACACATCGCCTGCACAAAGACTACCCCTCCTGCGACAACCTCCAGGAGCTTGCATCAGCCCTGACCGACTCCCACCTCCTCATCCCTCTACAGTCCTTTGTTGAGGATGCCTCCCCTCTGGAGCTTATCTCCAAACTATACCTACAGATCGCTCGGCTTGGCCTCATTCCCCCCAATCCCACCGATGCACAGCGTGCCTGCCTCCATACCATCCTCCAATCCATCTATCGCGACTCTCACACCATCGTCCTCCTCCTAGCCTACCAACTAGGAGCATTAGAATCCTTCCAGGATCTCAACAGGTACCTCAGGGAACACGCCACACGTCAGGCTCGCCGAGCCAACTCCACTCCTTCCGCCTCCGCTTCCCCCCTTGATCCAGCCGAGATAGACTTCTTAGCCCGAGCAGAAGCCTTCTGGACTGGCAATGACAGAATGACTCCCCTCCCGGAGACCCATCCCCAATACCGACAGGCGCGTTTTCATTGCCACTGCCTCGGCCACTTTTGGGCCGATTGCCAAGTCTACCAGTGCCTGCTCTGTCTGCAATTTGCCCCAGGTCACTCCCAACAGAGCTGCCCCCTCCAACGTCCCCCTCCTTGCCCCCACTTCTCATCGTCCTCCAGTTTGTCCCAAGGTAACCAATCGCCTGAGCAAACTGGTAACCACCGGGCTCACCCATCTCCTCCCCTGCGTCCCACACCTCCACCACGTCCTCACAACCACCGACCTCATCGCCGCCACTCCCCGGTCGAGGTCAACAACTACAGCGACGATGACGTCGATGATGTCTTTGATGACATCACTTACGCTAACATGACGGGCTCCCCGGGTGCCGGATATCTTGACCTTTGAGAAAGGTTCGTCGGAGTCTCACCTCTAGCATGGGGGTAATGTTACCATCCACGGTGGATCGCCCTTTTTGTTTTCTCTTTCTTTTTACTTAGCTAAGTCCTCGTTCCTCCTTATCTCGTATCTCGGACTTAGGAACTCTGTTCACACCTCGAGTTCCGTCTCCCCGGCTCCTTTCATTCCATCTTATCTCGGAACTGTTGTATTATTAGAATTGACTCATCGTGACTCATCCTTATCTACTGCAGATGACTCACTCCTTATCTCGGACTTACTAGAAGTCCATTACCTAATACCTTGGTGTTTGTACTTATATCGTGCTCTCCAGCCTGTACTCTTTTCTTAGCTTAGTCTACTCAATTCTACGAGCTCTTGTTACACGTAGCGTACTAGAGAGGGCTCATGGCAGCGAGGGTCGACTACCGGCAATACTCACGAAGAGACCGACGTCAGGTAGGGACTAGAGCAAGGGAGCTATCCTCAGAATCGCTGAGGTGGATGGGCTCAGAAAGACTAAAGGGGGGGGGGGGGGGGGCCAGGGGGATGCGTTAACATTGCCCACTTTGTGAAAGAGGGCTTGGGGGGGGCGGGCTGCTCCTAGGGGG
>JBBPLO010000457.1:0-19472 GCA_038089835.1 Retiboletus flavoniger
CCCGTCCGCCCCCCATTACTACCCATCTCCTCCTCTTGTAATCTCCCCTTTTGCCAGCTCTCCGTCGACCTTATCACCGATCTCCCCCTTTCCAACTCTTTCGACTCTATCATGGTCATGGTCGACCATGGGCTTACTAAGGGGGTAATCCTCATCTCCTGTACCAAGAAAATCAATGCTGCGGGAGTAGCCCTCCTCTTTTTTGAAAACATATTCAAAAGATTGGGCCTCTATGACTCCATTATCTCTGACAGAGATCCCCAATTCGCCTCTGCCTTCACAATTGAATTGGCCTGCCTTCTGAAATATGACGTACGCCTTTCCTCCACTTACCACCCACAAACCGATGGCCAAACTGAACCAACCAACCAAGAACTTGAAGTATATTTATGCATCTTCTGTGCTAATAACCCCCACTCCTGGGCCAACCTCCTCTTGTCCACGGAATTCCACCACAACTCTGCCCCCCATTCCTCCACTCAGAAATCTCCCTTCTTCTTACTCTATGGATATGAACCCCGAATCTTCCCTCTGCTCGGGAAAACCTTCTTCCCTGCTCTCGAATCCTGACTCACCTCCCTCAACTCCACCCAAAAAGAAGCTTTAGCTGCTGATGAATCCGCTCAAAAAATCATGATGACCCGTTCCTTTCAGAAATTCTCCCCATGGAAACCTGGAGATAAGGTATGGCTAGAAGCCACTAACCTTAAACTAAACTACCCCTCTCGAAAACTTGCCCCTAAATGTCATGGATCTTTCGAAATTACTCAGGTGCTATCTCCCTTATCCTATAGACTCCGACTACCACCCACATGGAAAATCCATGACGTCTTCCACCCCTCACTCTTATCTTCTTATCGCAAGTCCCCAGCACATGGACCTCCCTTCCTTCTTCCCCTGCCTGACCTTATTGGAACAGAAGAGGAATATGGAGTTGAAGCCATCATCAATCACAAAGGACTTGGCAATTGGCTGAGGTACCTGACCACATGGAAAGGATACCCCTCGTTGGAGAACACCTGGGAACCAGAATCCAATCTCAGACATGCCCGACGACTACTCTCCACTTATAAACGACTCCACTCCCTCTGAGAACTTATTGACACAAAAGACGTCGGTCTCTCCATGAGTATCACCTTGTGTGTCAATAAAACAAAAGTCTATGAACCCCCTGCTGCTTGTCCCCTACATCGACGATGTCCTCATTTGCTGGCACGACTGCCTCCTCTCCCTCATCTACCTCCTCCCACATGTCATCATCATTACGCTCGTGACCTGTCTTCCCATTGTTCTTGCCTGAACACGGACGTCTCTCTCTATTCGGTGTCATCCTCGAGACCCCCACTCTCGCCCTCGCCCTTGAAACCCTCCCTCTCTTCCCAGAGGATGAAACCACCCATGCCCTCATCCACACCTACCATTCTGCATCTTCCGCCTTACAGCTTGCCAAAACCCTTGTACCCCAGGATCCCACCATGCACTTTTCTATTGATGAGACCAGACATAACTCGCTTGTCACACTCTCGGCCCATGGATTTCACAGTTTTGTTGAAGCCCTTCCCTCTCCTCTTATATATGTTTTCTTCCGACAGATCTATGACTCCCTCTTCCAAGCACAGCATGACCATTACCTGCAATTCCTAGATAATCTCTTACTCTTACGCCCTCATTAGGCCATCTTACCCATTCCCCCTCCGTCAATGAGTCGCCTCACAGAAAGACTTTCCTCCCCTCCTCCCACGGACACCCCCACTATTGTTGCTTCCGACAAAGAGGACCCTGACTCTGAGTCCAACAAAGCCCCAGCCTCACCACCTACGTGTTCATCCCATATCCCTCCTGTTTCTTGGACTGAAGTCCAGTGGATCCGCCTACCTAACAGCACCCATGTCCTTTCATCCCCAACTCGAGTCATGCCTCGGGCTGATAGCATTTGACTCACCCCTGCCTCCCCAGGCACCGAATGTTTTCATTGCCACCTTCGAGGTCACTATCAGCAGGACTGCCCTATCTTCTGGTGCCCCCACTGTTCCTCCCTCGCCTCCGGCCACATTACTACTCAATGCAACCTCGTCCAGTGCGACTATTGTCCCAACTGGGGACATTCCACCAAACTCTGTCCCCACCGAGAATGCACTCTGTGTGCTCAGCCTGGGCATATCCAATCTCTCTGTCTGTTTAACACTGCATCTCTCTCTTAGATGAACGCCATCTTTGGCCCCCTGGCTTTTTGAAGATCCCTTCGGGAGAAGAGATTTGTTGATTGAGCCTGGGGCTCAATTGTACAATGGGGGTAATGTTACAATTTTCTTTCCATCTCATCATATACTACTAGTGATACTCTTTTTCCGTCTCTTCTCTTATCGACGGACTGTGTCTTATCGCCCACGTCAGGCTTATCTCCTTATCGGAGATCCAGCCTCTAGTTATCTTTGGTCTCTCGACCTTGGACATTATCCCTCCTAATTAGGCTCTCTTATGCCTAATCGTTCCCCGTTATTCCACAGTATTCCATGGTCTGTGCGCTGTATATTGTCCTATAAATAGTCCTCATTACCTTGTATTCTTTATTCTTGATCTATGCAATCTAGCATACTATCAAGTGTCACCCTGAGTCTACTTCAAGCTCTCCCTTGAAGCCTAGTTCCCTTGTCCCCAAACTCCTGAGTATTACTCTATGATTGGCCTGTTAAGACATCGGTCTCTTCGTGAGTATCACCTTAGCAAGTCAAGACTCTCTTGAGACCTTGGTGGTACACCTTGTGTAACAGTGGTAGGCTATGAAGGGAGGAGGGAGAGAGAACTAAGGAGGAAAGGCATGGGGATGGGCTTTCTTATATGTGGAGAGGGTGGCCTGTGTGTGTTTGAGATCTTTTTTGGGAAGCCAGGAGTCATCATCAGTGGAGTAACCTTTCCACTGAACCAGATAGTGGCACTTATCTGAAGCTCCATGGTGACGTATGATCTTCTCAACTTTGTACTCCGCCTGTCCACCAATGAGCTCTGGTGGGTTCTTTTTGAAATGGGGGCCATAAACAGGGTTTTCATGATAGGGTGATAAGAGAGAGGCATGGAACATGGGGTGGAGTTTCCACATTTTGGGGAGGGCTAGACAATAAGAGACCAGAGATAAGATGTCAGTGATAACAAAGGGTCCTTCTCATTTGGGGGAGAATTTGGGGTTGGCTAATTCCCGGCAGAGGTTGCAAGCCTCCAGCCATACCTTATCTCCCTTGTTAAAAGGAGTGAAGGGGCGTCAATTTCTGCTGGCCATGACCTGGTGAGCCAGTTCATGGGAGGCAAGTACCTCATTTTGGGCGGAGGAAAGTTCTTTGAGGTGGGTTTCGACGGCGGGAACATTGGTGGTGGGAACTAAGGTGGGTAATGGGTTGGGTTCATAGCCCATTAGGAGGAAGAACGGTGATTTGTTAGTGACCAAGGGGGGTTGGTGATTATATGTGAATTCGGCTAGGGATATCTTACTGGCCCATGACATGGGGTCATCTCCGCAGAAGATGTAAAGGTAGGTTTCAATCTCTTGGTTGACTCTCTTGGTTTCTCTGTCAGTCTGAGGGTGAAAGGCGGTGGAGAGGGTGAGCTTGTAATTGAGGATCCTGCCCAACTCTTTGGAGAATGTGGAGGCAAATTGGGGGCTGTGATCAGAGATGATTTTGTCTGGGAGTCCATACCTGGAGTAGACTTTGTGGGTGAAGAGAGTGGCGATCCCATCAGCGGTAATGGTTTTCTTGGTGGGGCAGAGAATTACCCCCTTCATAAGACCGTGGTCGACCATGACCAGGAGACTATTGAAGCTGTCAGAGATGGGGAGGTCGGTGATTAGGTCACAGGAGATCTGTTGGAAGGGATGAGTGCAGGAGAACCGGATGGGGACGAGTGGAGGGGTGGTCAGGTGGGTATTGGTTTTATTTTGCTGGCAGACAGCACAGCCGGAGACATAGTTGCAGATGTGGGCAGCAAGGCCCAGCTACCAGCATTCAGCAGAGATGAGCTGGCAAGTTTTAAGGTAACCGGGGTGGCTGGCGGTGGGGGTGGTCATGGTGTTTGGCAAGTATTGCCTGTTGGGAGTTCTGGCGTACATAGAGGCATCCATTGAAGGTGAGTGACCTGTTAATGGAGTGCCAAGGGGAGAAGCGGGAGTGGAAGGAAGGAGGAAGGGGTGCGGAGAGGGATTGGATAGCTTGTAGGGTGGTAGGGTCAACTTTGCACTCCTCGGAAATCTGTTTAGAGAGGAGGGTGTTGACGGATTGGATGAACACGGATTCAGGGAGGACAGTGACGGCGGTGTTGTCGGCCTCTTTGGAGCCATGGTCAGGCTGGTGGGAAAGGGCATCGGGGGTGGTGAGTTTAGCAGTGGGGGTGTAAGAGAATTCGAGGTCATAGTCAGCAAGATTGAGAAGCCAGCAGGCCTGACGTCAGTTGAGGTCCTGGGGTTTGTGGAAGTAGATAAGGTTTTTGTGGTTGGTGAAGACCTTGACTGGGAAGGGTGCTCTGTGAAGATAGTGCTTCCAGGCGGAGAGGGCACACATGACAGCAAGGAGTTCTCGGTCATGGACATCATAATTTCGTTCGGCTGGGTTGAACAACTGGAAGATGTAGGAGCAGGGTTTCCACTCTCTGTTGGGGTCAAGCTGTTGGAGGATGGTGCCTGAAGCAAACTTCGAGGTGTCAGTGGCGATGGCAAATTGGGCACTGGTGTCAGGAAGTTGGAGGACCAGTGTAGAGATCCGTTTGTCTCTATAGTCATAAACCACTATTTCAACAGGTTTCACCATTACCGCATCATCATCCCCGTCGTCCATTCCACCTGCCATCCAACCCAGAGCCAGTCCCATCCATGTCCGGTAGTCCGGGTAAGTCTGCCTGGTCATATACAAGATCGGTTCCTTTGTCGTTTGTCACCCCTACTTTACCGGTCTTCTGAAGACCTTTTCATATGATTACAGACACCATTTATATCACTCCGCAAGTAGATACATTTCATATTAGTTCATCCAGACTTGTCCGGACTATAAGTACCATGTACTTAGGATTTCAAAATCCAGTTTCCTTCATGTTGGATTCTCACCACGCTGCCGTATCCGTCCGAATCGTCTCTGGCCTGTCACCATCATTATTCATCACATCCCCAACACGTCCTGCTCATCATCTTCTCCACTCTGGATGTTATGCATAGCGTACAAGAGAGGACTAGGACTCGAGGGAGTTCTGACTACTGGGCGATACTCACGAAGAGACCGACATCCAGCAAAGAAACTAGTGTTACGCAAGGCGTACCACCAAGGTCCCAAGAGAGTCTTGACTTGCTAAGGCGATACTCATGAAGAGACTGATGTCTTAACAGGCCAATCATAGAGTAATACTCAGGAGTTTGGGAACAAGGGAACTAGGCTTCAAGGGAGAGCTTGAAGTAGACTCAGGGTGACACTTGATAGTATGCTAGATTGCGCAGACCAAGAATAAAGAATACAAGGTAATGAGGACTATTTATAGGACGATACATAGTGTACAGACCATGGAATACTGTGGAATAATGGGGAACGATTAGGTGTAAGAGAGCCTAATTAGAAGGAATAATGTCCGAGGTCGAGAGACCGAAGATAACTAGAGGCTGGACCTCCAATAAGGAGATAAGCCTGACGTGGGCGATAAGACGCAGTCCGTCGATAAGAGAAGAAATGGAAAAAGAGTATCATTAGTAGTATACAATGAGATGGAAAGAAAATTGTAACATTACCCCCATTGTACAATTGAGCCCCAGGCTCAATCAACAAACCTCTTCTCCCGAAGGGATCTTCAAACAGCTGGGGGGCCAAAGATGGCGTTCGTCTGGGAGGGAGATGCAGTGTTAAACAGACAGAGAGATTGGATATGCCCAGGCTAAGCACACAGAGCACATTCTCAGTGGGGACAGAGTTCAGTGGAATGTCCCCAGTTGTGACAATAGTTGCACTGGATGAGGTTGCATTGAGTAGTAATGTGGCCGGGGGTGAGGAAGGAACAGTGGGGGCACCGGAAGGTAGGGCAGTCCTGCTGATAGTGACCTCGAAGGTGGCAATGAAAACATTCGGTGCCTGGGGAGGCAGGGGTGAGTCAAATGCTATCAGCCCGAGGCATGACTCAAGTTGGGGATGAAAGGACATGGGTGCCATTAGGTAGGCGGATCCACTGGACTTCAGTCCAAGAAATGGGAGGGATATGGGATGAACACGTAGGTAGTGAGGCCGGGGCTTTGTTGGACTCAGAGTCAGAGTCCTCTTCATCGGAAGCAACAATAGTGGGGGTGTCCGTGGGAGGAGGGGAGGAAAGTCTTTCTGCGAGGCGACTCATTGATGGAGGGGGAATGGGTAAGATGGCCTGATGAGGGCATAAGAGTAAGAGATTATCTAGGGATTGCAGGTAATGGTCGTGCTGTGCTTGGAAGAGGGAGTCATAGATCTGTCGGAAGCAAACATATATAAGAGGAGAGGGAAGGGCTTCAACAAAACTGTGAAATCTGTGGGCCAAGAGTGCGACAAGCGAGTTATGTCTGGTCTTGTCAATAGAAAAGTATATGGTGGGATCCTGGGGTACGAGGGTTTCAGCAAGCCGTAAGGTGGAGGATGCAGAATGGTAGGTGCGGATGAGGGCGTGGGTGGTTTCATCCTCTGGGAAGAGAGGGAGGGTTTCAAGGGCGAGGGCGAGAGTGGGGGTCTCGAGGATGACACCGAATAGAGAGAGACATCCATGTTCGGGCAAGAACAATGGGAAGACAGGTCACGAGCATAATGACGATGACATGTGGGAGAAGGTAGAGGAGGGAGAGGAGGCAGTCATGCCAGCAAATGAGGACATCGTCGATGTAGGGGACAAGCAGCAGGGGGTTCATAGACTTTTGTTTTATTGACACACAAGGTGATACTCACGGAGAGACCGACGTCTTTTGTGTCAATAAGTTCTCAGAGGGAGTGGAGTCGTTTATAAGTGGAGAGCAGTTGTCGGGCATGTCTGAGATTGGATTCCGGTTCCCAGGTGTTCTCCAACGAGGGGTATCCTTTCCATGTGGTCAGGTACCTCAGCCAATTGCCAAGTCCTTTGTGATTGATGATGGCTTCGACTTCATATTCCTCTTCCGTTCCAATAAGGTCAGGCAGGGGGAGAAGGAAGAGAGGTCCATGTGCTGGGGACTTGCGATAAGAAGATAAGAGTGAGGCGTGAAAGATGTATGGATTTTCCATGTGGGTGGTAGTTGGAGTCTATAGGATAAGGGAGATAACACCTGAGTAATTTTGAAAGGTCTGTGACGTTTAGGGGCAAGTTTTCGAGAGGGGTAGTTTAGTTTAAGGTTAGTGGCTTCTAGCCATACCTTATCTCCGGGTTTCCATGGGGAGAATTTCCGAAAGGAACAGGTCATCATGATTTTTCGAGCGGATTCATGGGCAGCTAAAGCTTCTTTTTGGGTGGAGTTGAGGGAGGCGAGTCAGGATTCGAGAGCGGGGAAGAAGGTTTTCCCAAGCAGAGGGAAGGTTCGGGGTTCATATCTGTAGAGTAAGAAGAAGGGAGATTTCTGAGTGGAGGAATGGGGGGTGGAGTTGTGGTGGAATTCCGCAGACAAGAGGAGGTTGGCCCAGGAATAGGGGTTATTAGCGCAGAAGATGCGTAAATATACTTCAAGTTCTTGGTTGGTTGGTTCGGTTTGGCCATTGGTTTGTGGGTGGTAAGCAGAGGAAAGGCATACGTCATATTTCAGAAGGCAGGCCAATTCAATTGTGAAGGCAGAGGTGAATTGGGGACCTCTGTCAGAGATAATGGAGTCGTAGAGGCCCAATCTTTTGAATACATTTTCAAAAAAGAGGAGGGCTACTCCCATGGCATTGATTTTCTTGGTACAGGGGATGAGGATTACCCCCTTAGTAAGCCCATGGTCGACCACAACCATGATAGAGTCGAAAGAGTTGGAAAGGGGGAGATCGGTGATGAGATCGACGGAGAGCTGGCAAAAGGGGAGATTACAAGAGAAGGAGATGGGTAGTAATGGGGGGCGGACGGGGTGGGTGTTGACTTTGTTTTGCTGGCATACAGCACAGCCAGAGACAAAGTGCTTGATGAAGGTCGTGAGGCCTGGCCACCAGAAATCCTGTTCAAGGATGGCTTTGGTATGGAAGACACCCATGTGGCCTGAGAGGGGTGACAAGTGGATGGTATGGAGAACTGCAGAGCAGGCCGATGGAGGGACATACATACGATTCTGGAAAAAAAGGTGGCCATTGTCAAAGGTCCAATCGGAGAGATGTGATCGGGGAAAGAGGGGGGAACTGTCCGCAAGAAGGGCGATGGCGTGGAGGACGAGGGGGTTGGCGGGGGTGCTAGAATGGATGAGGTCAATGAGGGAGAGATCTATAGAGTTAATGACGATGGGGTCAGGGACTATGGAAGCATCCAGATTGTCCAGCGAGGTGTCGACCAGTGGGAGGCAAGAGAGAGCGTCTGCAGGTCCCATTTTGGAGCCAGGTAAGACTTTCCAAAGGATGTCAAAGTCCTGGAGGAATAATGCCCATCTGGCCTGTCGACAGGAAAGTTTTCGAGGGTCACGAATGTAGGACAGATTTTTGTTGTCAGTGATGATGGTAATGGGATGTGGGGTTCCTTGGAGGTATTGACACCATTCAGAAAGTGAAAGGATGACCGCTAGGAGCTTGTGATCATAGATATCGTAGTTTTGTTCGGCGGGAGCAAAGGTTTTGGAAAAGTAAGCGCAGGGTTGGAGGTCACCATTTGTGTTCATCTGCATGAGGATGGCACCAGTGGCCAGGAGGGAGGTGTCGGTTATAAGAGAGAAGGGGTGAGTGACGTCTGGGAGGGCAAGAACAGGAGCAGAGCAAAAGGCAGTCTTTAGGGAGTCAAAGGCGCGTTGTTGGAGAGGGGACCACAGCCAAGGTTGGTCCTTCTGAGTGAGAAGCATGAGAGGAGTGGCGATGTTGGAGTAGTTGGCGATGAACTTCCAATAGTAGTTGGCAAAGTCAAGGAAGGAGCGAATGCCGGTGACTGAGGAGGGGTTCTACCAGTCCTGAATTGCAGAGAGTTTGGAGGGGTCCATCCAAATGGTTCCTTGGCTGATAATCAGGCCTAGATATTCCATAGTGGGAGAGTCGAAGGTGCATTTGGAGATTTTCAGGAATAGGCCGTGCTCTCATAATCATTGGAGTACTCAACAAGTGCAGTCATGATGGGTGGTGAGGTCACCATTGGTATGGATTCCGATGTTGTCCATGTAGATCTTCAGCCAACATTCTGCGATCATGTTGGCAAAGATGTGGTTCATGAAAGCTTGGAAGGTGGAGGGGGCATTGCAGAAACCAAAGAACATGACGGTGGGTTCAAAGAGGTCTAGCTCAGTGATGAATGCTGCTTTCCATTGATCCCCGTCTCAGATCCGAATGTTGTTGTATCCCCATCAGATGTCCATCTTAGTGAACCAGTTCGCATCTCGCATGTCGTCGATTAGGTCAGAGATGAGGGGTAAGGGGTAGGCATTCTGGATGGTGTGGCTATTTAGGTATCGGTAATCTTGACATGGTCTGAGGGATCCATCTTTCTTGGGGATGAAGAAGAAAGGTGATGCTTGGGGGGACTTAGAGGGGACAATGTGGCCAGTTTGAGATGTTTGTCAATGAATTCTCGACATGTAACTTTTTCAGCAGAGTTCAGAGAGTAGACTTTGGTGATCTTTGGGACAAAGGATTCTTTTAGGTCAATGGTGTGGTCGTAAGAATGGTGTGGGGGCAGGATGTTATGGATTGCTTCCACGAAGACATCAGTGAACTCTTGGCAGAAAGTGGGGATAGAAACTTCCTTAGGTAGTTGTCATTGGGCAATTTCCATGGAGAGGGTGGTTTTGTTGATCTCAGGTATGTCGTCCTTTTGGAGAGGATACTCACAAAGAGATCTCTCTACCCTCTGGGGACAACTTGTGGTGATAGTGACAGTCCTGGAGATCCAGTTGATTAAGGGATTCCATTTGTTTAACCATGGAAGGCCAAGGATGATTTGTGGCATCTTCTGTCGGAGGACAAAGAAGGTTTCAAGATGGGAGAAGTCATCGCAAATGATAGGGAGAGTTACGGTCCATTGGATGGTCCTGGCATGATTGGTGGTTCCATCTATGTTATAGGCAACGATGGAAGTGTCGAGATGTCTCAGTTTACAGGGGAGAGTTTTTAGGAGTTGTGGGTCGATAAAGTTTCCTGTTGCACCAGAGTTGACAAGGGCGGTGGTTTCAATGATTCCATGTACGGAAATGGAGAGGCGAAGTGTTCTATTGTTTTTGGGAGCTATGAGTACATGGTGGGTAGTTAGAGAAGGAGATATCGAGGCGGCTTCCCTTTTTAAAAATCCTTGGCCTTCTGAACATTGGTGAAGTTGATAGAGTTGACCTCTTCCGCGGAGATGATTGGGGAGGCCTCGTCATAACACATTTTGAGGACTGAAAGTATCTCGCTCTTGTTCTTCCTGGAGGTTTGGAGGGAGTTCATGTACTGTTGGAGCAAGGAGAGCTGAGGCACGGGGATGGGCATGGTGATCACTGGGGTGGTGGAGGTGATTCGGACGTGTTGGAGGCGAGGGGGTGGAGGGTGACTGGGGGTGGTTCGCCTGCAGTTCTGGGCGTTATGCCCAGTCATCCTACAGCGAAAGTGTTATGCGTAGCATACTAAAGAGGGCAGGAGGGACAAGAGAATCGTTTACAGGCGATGCTCATGAAGAGACTGACTTCTGTTAGAGACTCGGACGCTGGGAGTGACCCTTAGAGTCGCTAAGGTTACTAGGGATTTTAGGGACTAGGGAGGGACTCAAGAGAATACGCTAATATTGCGCAGATCGAGAATAAAGACCCGAGATACAGGGAGGACGAGAACTATATACTGAGGGGGAGTTTGCAGGCACGGACCAGGTGTAGTTAGGATATGACTAAGTATGAGAGAACTTAGTTAGGAGGGGAATGTCCAAGGAGGTAGCAAAGAAGCTATGAAGTTCTATGGAAAAGCGACTAGGGATAACATGGAAGGTCCTCCAATGAAGAGGTATACTTCCTGTGCTCGGGAGATGCGATGTCCTAGATAAGAGGTCAAGGAAGAGAAATGTACTACCAGGAGAATGCGATGATAAAGAAAGAAAATCATAACAGAAAGCATCGCCCCTCTTTAATACATTTGGCACATTCCATGGGAGTGAGTTTGGTGATATTTACCATGTCCACATCCATGGCATTGGGGTCTCGAGGGGATCTAGTGGAGATGAAAGAAGGGGGGGTATTTCCAAGGCGAAGGGCTTGAATTCTCATCTTTTGGGCATGGAAGGCTTTCGCTTTGGTCACCCAGTCTTCGATGGTGGTGGGGACCATCCCCATGGAGAGAATGATAGTAGTGATTTGTTGGTCAAGTCCGAGGGCAAAGTGGTCGATAAGGGTGGTCTCATCAGTGATGTCTGACTTCCCTGCTAAGTTTTGGAAGTTGGTGATGTATTGCTGGAAGCCATCTCCAGTCTGGGTGATTTTCTGATGGAGTTTGGCTAGTTCAAAACGTGCGTTGGCTTGGATGTTGTAGGGGAAGAAGGTTGTTTCGAAATTGGTGATGAACTCAGAGAAGGTTTTTCCTGTGGTGATGGTCGTGTCGGCCATCTTGTCATACCAAGCTTCAGTGAAGGAAGCTCCTCTTCCTTTGGGCATCTTGTTCAGTGTGGTCATGATTCAAGTGATGTCTCCAGGGTATAGGGTGTCATTCAAGATGAAGTAGGCTCTCATGGCTTTAATCCATCAGGAGGTGTCAGCGGACTTCCCAGAGAAGTCAGCTGGGAGAGCCGCTTTGAGTTCTGTTTTACTAGTTGACATGGGGGGTGGACTGGGAGATGGGCTTGGTTGACGAGGGGGTGGGCTAGGTTGACGAGGGGGTGGGCTAGATCAACGAGGGGTGGGAGTACTAGGGTTTCTAGGGGTTGGGTTCCTAGTCTGAGGTGTGTATGAGGGATCGAGGAGAGGAGTTCTGCTGGATCTGATGATTCGTCTCGAGGATATCTGGTACCTGGAAAGGTCTGGGAGGTCGGAGTCACTTTCTTCTGGGGCTTGGTATGACATGGTGGAGGGGTGGTAGGTCCTTCACCTGAAAAGGTGGGACCAAGAAAATTCTTGGTCTTTTGTTACATGAGACATATCACCAAGGTCCCAAGAGAGTCTTGACTTGCTAAGGCAATACTCACGAAGAGACCGACGTCTTAACAGGCCAATCGTAGAGTAATACTCAGGAGTTTGGGGACAAGGGAACTAGGCTTCAAGGGAGAGCTTGAAGTAGACTTGGGGTGACACTTGATAGTACGCTAGATTGCACAAACCAAGAATAAAGAATACAAGGTAACAAGGACTATTTATAGGACGATACACAGCGCATGGACCATGGAATACTGTGGAATAATGGGGAACGATTAGGTGTAAGAGAGCCTAATTAGGAGGGATAATGTCCAAGGTCGAGAGACCAAAGATAACTAGAGGCTGGACATCTGATAAGGAGATAAGCCTGATGTGGGTGATAAGATGCTGTCCATCGATAAGAGAAGAAACGGAAAACGAGTATCACTAGTAGTATACAATGAGATGGAAAGAAAATTGTAACAACTAGGGTTCTTTAGACAATCCTTAGATTTACTAAGATTTGGATTGAGTTCTTAGAGTCACTAAGAATGTTTGACTGAGGACTAGGGAGGACTCAGGATGGTATGCTAATATTGTGCAGATCAAGAATGAAGACTACACAGGATGAATGCTAAGTATTTATAGGAAGAGGGATTCCCGTGCACAGACCAAGGGTAATTGATGGAGGATGAGGAGACAACTAGTGTGAGAGAATCTAGTTAGAAGTATAGTCCATGGGGATAGTTGCTAAGGGAATGCTGCTAAGGAGATAGTAGAGGGTCTGCTGATGAAGAAGTACGTCTCAGTGACTTGAGGGGTACGTCGCCCGTAATAGGAGACTATGGAAGTGAAACACACGAGGAGAAGGATACGACGAAAAGGAAAGAAAACTGTAACATTACCTCCTTCATATAATTGAGCTCCAGGCTCAATCAACAACCCATTCCTATGGAAGAGCTCTTCTGGTAGGGGATCCCACT
This sequence comes from Retiboletus flavoniger, assembly GCA_038089835.1. Lineage (NCBI taxonomy): Eukaryota > Fungi > Basidiomycota > Agaricomycetes > Boletales > Boletaceae > Retiboletus > Retiboletus flavoniger. Next base: position 13,156 of record JBBPLO010000457.1, read on the forward strand.
CTGAAGATGGAGCTCTGTTGAGAAGGGGGAAGCACCTCGAATGGACAGTTACCAACGACATGCCCAGCTTCATGGCAAATTCCACAATTCCTATGGGGGCAAAAATGTTCTGTGTGTCCCCAGTTGTGACAGTGGCCACATTGGAAAAGTGAACATTGAACTGTGAGATGACCAGGGGCATAGAGGTGGCAGTGGTTGCAGCAGTGTCAAGGGCAGTATTGAAGATAGTGATCTCGAAGACCACATTGATGGCAGACAGTGGAAGGAGTGGCTGGGGGGGGACAGATGATATCAGACCGTGGAATGACCCAAACTGGGGAGGAGAGAACAGTGTTCCCATTGGAAAGACGGATCTCATGTGGGACTGTGCTAATGGGAAAAGTCGGGGGAATTGGAGATTCTTCCTCAATGACGATGGAGATGGTTGAGATGACTTCCATTGTAGTGGATCCTTCAAGGATGGGGATGGGGATGAAGATGTCTGTGGGAGGGTCCATGGGGGGTTCAGAGTTTGAGGGGGAAGAGTAGGGAAAGTTGGTGAGTTGTTTGATGAGGGGTCTAGAGTGAGGAGGGGGGATAGGAAGGGGAAGTGGACGAAGTTGGGAAAGGAGAAAATTTTCCACAGTCTGTATGTAGAGGTCACGTTGTGCATTGGGGAGGGAGGAGAGAATTCAACATAAAGTGGGGTAGATGAGTGTGTGAGGGATTTCCTCGACGTAGATGGTGAAGCCATGGAGGGATAGGATGTTCAGGGCATGGCGAGAGGCTTCACTTAGGGTAAATCGGAGAGTGGGGTCAGGGGGATTTTGAGATTCAGAAAGACATTGAGTGGAAGCGACGGTGTGGTAGGTGCGAATAATAGAGTGGGTGACTTTGTCATCAGGGAAGCTTGGGTGGGCTTCTATGGCAAGGGTGAGGGCAGGAGTTTCGAGGATAGTGGCAAATAGGGAAAGTCTTTCTCGTTCTGGTAAATACATGGGAAAGGCTTGTTGCAATCATAGAAGCGATCATGAAGACGAGGAGGAAGAGGATGATTGAGGGGAGGTGTTCTGCGACATGGGCTGAGACATAGTCAAAGGAGTGAGGAGAGCGAGGGGGGTGTGTATTGCATTTGCAAGGCGATACTCATGAAGAGACCGACATCTTATGAATACAATATGTTTTCTAAAGGGAGTGGAGGCATTTATAAGTGGAAAGGATTTTTGCTGTGTGACGAAGGTTTGATTCGGGTTCCCAGGTGTCTTCAGAGCATGGGTAGCCTTTCCACAAGGTTAGGAACTGTTGTTTAGGCTGAGGTCCCTTGTGACTGTGGATTGTTTCAACCTCATATTCTTCTTCTTGGTTAATGATGTCAGGTGGCGGTCATGGGAATGAAAGACCATAGGTCTGGGTCGTTTGGTAAGAGGATAGAAGTGTGGCATGGAAGGTGTTGTGAATGCGCCATGTGGGGGGAAGTCGGAGTTTGTAAGATACTGTTATGCGTAGCGTGCTAAGGAGGGCTAGAGGGACAAGAGGGTCATCTACAGGCAATGCTCACGAAGAGACTGACTTCTGTTAGAGACTTCGGCGAAGGGAGTGAGCCTTTTGAGTTACAAAAGTCACCAGGGCCTTAAAGGACAAAGGAGGGACTCAAGGATATATGCTAGTATTGCACAGATCGAGAATAAAGACCCGAGATACAGGGAGAGCGAGAAATATATATACTGATGGGAGTTCACACGCACGGACCAGATAAAGTTAGGGTATGACTAAGTACGAGAGAACTTAGTTAGGAGGGGAAGGTCCAAGGAGATATCAATGAGACGAAGTGGTTCTATGGAAAGCAAGCTAAGGATAACATAGAAGGTCCTCCAATGAAGAGGTACACTTCCTGTGCCCAAGAGACACGATGTCTTCGGTAAGAGATTAAGGAAGAAAAATGTACTACTAGGAGAACGTGATAATAAGGAAAGAAAATCGTAACAGATACAGGGGATAGGACACGAGTGATTTCAAATGGGCCATAGCATTTCAGGCCTAATTTCCGAGATGGAAGTTGGAGGCAGAGATTAGTGGCTTCTAACCAGACCTGGTCTCTGACTTTCCACAGGAAGAAGTTGCGGGTTGATCAGGAAGATATCAATTTCCGTGCAGATTCGTGTGTGGCAAGGGCTTCTTTTCTATTTTTGTTCAGGGTTGCTAGGTGATTTTCAAGTGCGGGAATGAAGGTTTTGCCTAATGGGGGAAAGGTCCTTGGTTCATAGCCATATAGTAAGGAGAATGGGGATTTCTGGGTGGAGGAGTGGGGGGTGGAGTTGTGGTGGAATTCAGTGGCGGATAAGGCATTTGACCAGGAGTGAGGGTTGTTGGTGCAGAAGATTCGTAGGTATACTTCGAGTTCTTGGTTCATTCAGTTTGGCCATTGGTTTGAGGGTGGTAGGCGGATAATAGACAGACATCATATTTCAGGAGTTGGGCGAGTTCGAGGGTGAAAGCTGAGGCAAACTGGGGACCTCGATCAGATATGATGGAGTCGTAGAGGCCAAATTATTTGAATATGTTGTCGAAAAAAAGGAGGGCTACTCCTGCGGCATCGATGGTTTTGGAGCAAGGAAGGAGAATGACCCCCTTTGTAAGGCCATGGTCGACCACGACCATGATAGAATCGAAGGAGTTGGATGGGGGGAGATCAGTGATACGATCTACTGAGAGTTGGTGGAAGGGGATGGAGGAGGAAGAGGCGATGGGAACAAGAGGGGGGTGTGAGGGATGGGTGTTGACTTTGTTCTGCTGGCAAGTGGGGCAGCCTGCAATACAGTATTTGATGAAGGTTGCTAGACCTGGCCACCAAAAGTCATGTTCGAGGATGGATTTGGTGTAGAAGGTGCCCATGTGTCCCATTAGTGGGGAGGAGTGGATGGTGTGAAGAAGGGGGGATCTGGTGGGAGGTGGGATGTACAGTTTGTGGCAGAAGAATAGGTGGCCATTTTTGAAGGTCCAGTCGGAGGTGAGGGAGCGGGGGAACAAAGGAGAGGAGGAAGAAATGGCATCCAGTGCACGAACAACCAAGGGATCAGAGGGTGTGGAGGATTTGATGAGGTCAGTAAGGGTTAAGTCGAGTGCATTGATAACAAGAGGTTCTGGGAGGATGGAGGAATCGATGTTGTCGGATGAGGTGTCAATGTAGTCTCAATGAGAGAGGGTGTCTGCTGGTCCCATTTTGGTACCAGGAGTAACTTTCCATCTGATATCAAAATCTTGGAGGAAGAGGGCCCATCGGGCTTGTCTTCAACAGAGTTTTCGTGGATCGCGTAGATAAGAGAGGTTTTTATGGTCGGTGATTATGGTGATGGGGTGTGTGGCACATTGTAAATAGTGGCGCCATTCAGAGAGTGTAAGGATGACAGCTAGGAGTTCTCTGTCATAGATATCATAGTTGCATTCAGCCAGGGTGAGGGTTTTTGAGAAATATGCCAGGGGTCTGAGGTCCTTGTTAGAATCTGGTTGCATTAGGATGGCACCAGTAGCTAATAAGAAGGTGTCAGTCATAAGGGAAAATGGTTTGGAGGGGTCAGGAAGAGTGAGAACAGGGGTGGAGCAGAGGGCGAAGATGAGGGAGTGAAATGTGTTTTGTTGGAGGGAGGTCCAGTTCCAGATTTTGTTTTTTCGGGTGAGAGAGACCAAGGGAGTGATGATGTCAGAGAAACTAGGGATAAATTTCCTATAGAAATTTGCGAACCCAATGAAGGATGGGATACCTGTGACCATCATAGAGGGTTTCCAATCTTTGAGGGCGGAGAGTTTGTGGGGATCCATTTGTACTTCACCATTCCCGATGATGAGACCTAAGTATTCCATTGTTGGGGTGTCGAAGGAGCAGTTGGAGAGTTTGAGTGGGAGGTTGTGTTTGTGTAAGCAGAGGAGAACTCGTCAGGTGCATTCATGATGAAGGGAAAGAGGGCCTTTAGTGCAAATGCTGAGATCATCCATATAGATTTTCAACCATCTTTCAGTGATCATGTCAGTGAAAATGTGGTTCATAAATGCTTGAAAGGTAGAAGGGGCGTTAGAAAATCCAAAGAACATCACCGTGGGCTCAAAGAGCCCTAGGGGGGTGATGAAGGCAGCTTTCCATTGATCTGATTCCTGAATGCGGATGTTGTTATACCCCCAACAGACGTCCACTTTGGTGAAGTGGTTAGCATCTTTCACATCGTGTTATGCTGGGCTAGGGAATACCAGCAGGGACTCAAAGTGAGCTCGACATGGATACGAAGACGAGGGAGGATATGCAGGGTGTTCCAACAGAGGACTTCGGAGACGCGCATTCAAGGGGGTACCTTGAACGGAAGCAACGCCAAACGGCTAGCAGTTGGACTTCAAGGGGTTTCCTTAAGCCCAGGTCGAAGGTACAAGGTGGAGACCTAGGGAGGACCTGTAGTCTCAGTGTGTGGATAACAGACCACGATGAGGGAAGCAAGGAGTGGGCTTAGAGCTCGTAGATTTGAGTAGACTAAGCTGAGGGAAAGTACAGGTGGGCAGGCAATATAAGTACGTACGCCAAGAGGCTTAGGTGAGGGACTTCTAGTAAGTCTGAGATAAGGAGTGAGTCATCCGCAGTAGATAAGGATGAGTCACGACGAGTCAGTTCTAATAATACAATGGTTCTGAGATAAAACGGAATGGAAGGAACCGGGGAAGTGGGATTCGAGGCGTAGACGGAATCTCTAAGTCCGAGATAAGGCGAGAGACAGATGAGGACTTAGCTAAATAGAAAGAAAGGAAAAGAAAGGGAAAAAGGGCGATCCACCGTGGATCGTAACATTACCCCCATGCTAGGGGTGAGACTCCAATGAACCTTCCTCAAAGGTCGATGTATTCGGCGCCAGGGGAGCCCATCATGTTAGCGTAAGTGACGTCATCAAGGACGTCATCAACATCGTCATCTCCATAGTTGTTTGATTCGATGAGTGAGTGGCGATGACAAGGTCGGTGGTTGTGACGATGCAGTGGTAATATGGGATGCGGGGAAGGAGATGGGCAAACTCTATGGTTGCGGCATTGTTCCAGGGATTGGTTTCCTTGGGAGGACCCGGAGGAGGAGGAAAAGTGAGGAGGGGGAGGAGGTCGACGAAGGGGGCAGCATTTCTGCAAGTGACCGGGGGCAAAGTTAAGACATATTGGGTGTTATGCGTAGCGTGCTAAGGAGGGCTAGAGGGATGAGAGAGTCGTCTACAGGCGATGCTCATGAAGAGACTGACTTCTGTTAGAGACTTCGGCGAAGGGAGTGAGCCTTTTGAGTTACAAAAGTCACCAGGGCCTTAAGGGACAAAGGAGGGACTCAAGGATATACGCTAGTATTGCGCAGATCGAGAATAAAGACCTGAGATACAGGGAGAGCGAGAAATATATACACTGATGGGAGTTCACATGCACAGACCAGATAGAGTTAGGGTACAACTAAGTATGAGAGAACTTAGTTAGGAGGGGAAGGTCCAAAGAGATATCAATGAGATGAAGTGGTTCTATGGAAAGCAAGCTAGGGATAACATAGAAGGTCCTCCAATGAAGAGGTATACTTCCTGTGCCCGAGAGACACGATGTCTTCGGTAGGAGATTAGGGAAGAAAAACGTACTACTAGGAGAACGCGATGATAAGGAAAGAAAATCGTAACATTACCCCCTTCGTATAATTGAGCTCCAGGCTTGAGTAACCAACCATTCCTATGGAAGGACTCCTCGGGTTGGGGATCTGACTCCAAAGATGGCGCCCTGTTGAGAGGGGGATAACACCTTGAACGGACAGTTACCATTGACATGCCCAGGCTCATGGCAAATTCCACAATTCTGGTGGGGGCAAAAGCGCTCCGTGTGACCCCAGTTGTCACAGTGGCTACATTGGAAAAGTGCACACTGAACTTGGAGATGGCCAGGGGCGTAGAGGTGGCAGTGTCCACAGTGATGACAGGGACAGTCCTGATGATAGTGACCTCGTAGACCACATTGAAAGCAAGTGGTGGAAGGAGTGGCAGGAGGGGGGTTGAGTACATCTGGCCTTGCGATAACCTGAACCGGGGAGGAGAGAACGGAGTTCCCGTTGGGAAGGCGGATCTCACGTGGTTCTGTGCAAACGGGAATAGTGGGGGGTAGGGGTGGTTCGTTTTCGACTGAGATTGGAATGGGGATGTGGTACTTGACGAGGGGGAGTTCCTCGGGGATGGGAATGGGGATATGATACTCGACAAGGGGGGGTTCCTCAGAGAGGGTGATGGGGGGGGTGGTAAAGGTGGGGGGGGGGGGGGGGAAGGGGGTTCCCAGGCGGGGTTGACAGGGGAGGG
>JBBPLO010000458.1:0-13937 GCA_038089835.1 Retiboletus flavoniger
TTCGAGGTGCTATCCCCCTCTCAGCAGGGCGCCATCTTTGGAGTCGGGTCACCCACCAGAGGACCTCTTTCATAGGAACAGTTGGTTGCTCGAGCCTGGAGCTCGATTATACAAAGGGGGTAATGTTACAATTTTCTTTCCTCATCATCGTTTCCTTTTACTCGTACATTTCACTTCTCTTGTCACCTATTGTGCACGTCGTGTCTCTCGGGCACAAGAGGTATACCTCTTTATTGGAGGACCTTCGATGCTATCCCTAGTTTGTTTTCCCTAGAACTTCGTCGTTCCACTTCGTTCTCCACGGACCCTTGTCTTCTAACTAAGTTCTCTCACACTTAGTCATTTCCCCAATATCCCCCTAGCTACCTGGTCTGTGCACGGGAGGTCTCCCTAGTATATATATATTTCTTTACTCTTGTATCTCCTCTCTTCATTCTTGATCTGCGCAATACTAGCGTATCATCTGGAGTCACCCTTAGTCCCTTCCCCATAGCAATCTCAGCAACCCTCCGGGTAGTCTCTCTCTTACGAATCTCTATCAGAAGCCGGTCTCTTAGTGAGTATCGCCTGTAGACGATCCTCGTAGCTCTTGAGCCCTCCTTTGTACGCTACACGTAACACATCTCCAGTTGTGCCATGTGCCAACAAAACAAAACCAACACCCACCCAACGACACCCCCTCTCCTTCCCATTCGCTCCATCTGTTCCCATCTGTTCCAACAGATCTCTTGTGATCTAATCACCAATCTCCCCCCATCTGGGGGTTTTGACAGTCTCCTGGTCATGGTCGACCACAGCCTTACAAAGGGGGTAATTCTCTGCCCCACAAAAAAATCCATCAATGCTGCCGGAATGGCAACCCTCTTCACCCACAAAGTCTACTCCTGCTTCGGCCTCCCGGACAAGATCATCTCCAACCGAGGTCCCCAATTCACCTCCACATTCTCCAAGGAACTAGCTAGGATCCTTAACTACAAATTAGCCCTCTCCACGGCCTTTCATCCACAGACTGATGGAGAAACAGAACAGGTCAACCAAGAGATAGAAACCTATCTCCGCATCTTCTGCGGAGATTCCCTGCCTTATGGGCAGATCGCATTCCCCAAGCGGAATTCACCCACAATCACCACCCTCACTCCGTAACCAACCAATCCCCATTCTTCCTCCTCATGGGTTACGAACCTAACCCTCTACCCACTGTAGTTTCTTCTTCCACCGTCCCAGCCGTTGAACTCCGACTTCAACAACTTTCCTCCGCTCGTAACAAAGTGTTAGCTTCACATGAACTCACCCGCCAAATGATGGCAACTAGATTCCGTCGCCCCTTCACACCATTCAAGAAAGGTGACCAGGTTTGGCTAGAAGCCCACAACCTCCGCCGAGAACTCACTAACCCAAAGTTCTCCCCCAAAAGAGAAGGACCATTCGTTATCTCGGACGTCCTTTCTGCTGTCACCTATCGGTTAAAACTACCGCAGACGTGGAAGATCCATCTGGTTTTCCATGCTTCCCTCTTATCACCCTATCGGCAAAATGCTATCTACGGACCCCATTTCAAAAAAAACCCTCCGGATCTCATCGGTGAACAGGCTGAGTATGAAGTGGAAAAGATAATACGTCATAAAGGTGCTTTGGATAAGTGCCACTACCTGGTCAGATGGAAAGGGTATTCCACCAACGACGACTCCTGGCTCCCCGAAAAGGAACTCAAAAATGCACAGACCATCCTGTCTGCCTACAAAAAGGCGAACCACCGCGCCTTCCCTACATAGTTTTTTCCCCTCTCTATCTCCCCCACAGTTACCATAGAAAACAAAAACAAACAAAAAAACCGCCATGAACACCGTCACCGTCTCCCCTGTCTCTCTTTCTATCTCTACTGTCTTGTTGCTACATTCGTCTCCTCCTATTTCTTCTCCCCTTGCTGACCACATCATGTCTGCCAAGGATCTACCTATAGACTTTCCTAGTATAGCTTCCCATGCATCCACGGTCTATGACCCCCTGTCATCCAAATCCTGCGTCCCCTTCCCAGGATGGGGAAACCCTGACTCCCCGTCTGCCCCACGCTGGGGCAACTGAACCCCCTCTCCCGAGCTCCCCCCTGTCTCCCTTGCCACCATCGTCCCCACTCCCATTCTTAGTGTTGATGTTCCTCTTTACGCGCACTGCTTGCACGAAGACTACCCATCCCATGATGACATGCAGGAGCTCACTTCTGCCCTCACTGACTCTCACATCATGATCCCACTCCAATCCTTTGTCAAGGATGCCTCGCCAATCAAACTCTTGTCAAAACTCTACCTCCAAATTGCCCGCCTCAGTTTGATCCCACCCCGACCCTCTGATGCTGACCTTGCCTACCTTGGGTCAGTAATCTCCACCATCCATCAGGAAGCCCAAGCTGTCATCCTCCACCTAGGCTACCAACTCGGAGCACTAGAGTTCTTTCAAGACCTCGACTGCTACCAATAAGAGTTCGCTGCGTGGCAAACCACCAGGGGCCAGACAACCCCATCCACCCCATCCGCCTCTTCATCTCCTCTTAACTTGGCTGAACTAGACTTCTTAGCCCAAGTGGAAGCTGCATGGACTGGCAACGAAGGCCATACACCGCTTGACCCTTCGCACCCTCGTTATAGAGAGGTGTGCTACCATTGCCACAGACTTGGTCACTTTTGGACCGATTGCCAAGTCTATCAATGCCTGCTCTGTCTTAACTTTGCACCAGGGCATCCCCAGTCTCAATGTCCCCTTTGACAACCTCCCACACCCCCTATCATCTCCTTTTCCTCAGGATCCTCACATCACTCCCGATCCCCAACTACTCATTGAAACTGCTGCTCACAACCAACACCTCCGTGACCTGTTCCTCCTCCCAGGCATTGCATGAACCGTCGCCCCTGGCGAAACCACTCCTCTGTCGAATCTCACAACTATGGCGATGATGATGTCGATGATGTCTTCGATAATGAAGCTTACGCTAACATGACCGGATCCCCAGGGATTGGTTACATCGACCTTTAGAGTTAGGGTCATCAGGGACTCCCCACCTAGTAGGGGGGTAATATTACGATCGTGGATATGTATCTCCTTTTCTTTTCTTTTACTTAGCCATGTCTTCCTTTGTCCTCACTGCCCTTGGACATCAGGTACTCTGTCGCTGCCCCGTGTACCGCTTCCCCAGTTCCTTCCACCTTTCGCCGACTACCGGCCTTCCTCAGAACTGATGTATTATTAGCTATGACTCATCGTGACTCAGACCCTTATCGGCTGACTCACTCCTTATCTCTGATGCTGACACATCCCCTTATGTACTCTCTCAGGCAGTACTATTTAAACCCTCATATCATCGCTTGTATTACCTTAAGCTTAGTCTTCTCGAATACTATGAGTTACTTGGCCTCCTCCTCGCTCCTCTCGTCGTCGTCAGTATCGACACACTGTGACTGAAGGTTGTCCCTTTGGTCCTCCTTCATAACCTTAAGTCAAGGAACCCCCTTGGACTTACCGTGACTCTGTTGGCCCTCCCGATGAGTACTCTTCATCTCCGGTACTAGGCATTGGACCTATACCTCGTCGTATCCGAAGTCCTCTATCAGCGTACATCCCTAAGTCCACCTTGCTCGTCCTTCGTCAAGGCAGTTACTCACTCGAGACCCTGTCAGTTCTAGCCCAATGTAACATCAGGTATCCTTTCCATGAGGTCAGGAACCGGAGTTTGGTGCAGGGTCCCTTTGTGATTGTGGATAGCTTCAACTTCATATTCTTCTTCGTGATTGATGATGTCAGGTGGCGGGCATAAGAAGGGTGTACCATATGGTTTGGAGGTGCAATAAGGAGATAAGAGGGTGGCATGGAAGACATTGTGTATGCACCATGCGGAGGGGAGTTGGAGGCAGTAGGATATTGGAGATAGGACTTGGGAGATTTCAAATGGTCCATATCTCTTGGGGGTGAGTTTTCTGGAGGGGAGTTGGAGGCAGAGATTGGTGGCTTTGAGCCACACCTTATCTCCAACTTTCCATGGGGAGAATTTTTGAAGAGAGCAATTGGTCATGAATTTCTGGGCAGATTTGTGGGCGGCAAGGGCTTCTAGTCTGTTTTCATTGAGGGTGGAGAGGTGTTTTTTGAGGGCAGGGATGAAGGTTTTTCCGAGGGGAGGAAAGGTTTGAGGTTCGTAGCCATAAAGGAGGTAGAAAGGGGATTTCTGGGTGGAGGAGTGGGGGGCAGAGTTATGGTGGAATTTGGTGGAGGGTAGGGCAGAGGACCAGGAGTGGGGGAGGTTGGCACAGAAGATGTGGAGATAGACTTCTAGTTCCTGATTAGTTCGTTCAGTTTGTCCATTGGTTTGCGGGTGGTAGGCAGAGGACAATTGAATGTCGTATTTTAGCAGGTGTGCAAGTTCAAGGGCGAAGGCTGAGGCGAATTGTGGGCCTCGGTCAGAGATAATGGAGTCGTAGAGGCTGAACCTTTTGAAGACATGGTTGAAAAAAAGGAGGGCCACTCCTGCGGCGTTGATGGTTTTTGAACAAGGGGTTAGAATCACTCCCTCACTAAGGCCATGGTTGACCACGACCATGATGGAATCAAAATCATCGGAGAGGGGGAGGTCAGTGATGAGGTCAACAGAAAGTTGGCAGAAAGAGATGGGGGAGGAGGATGGGATGGGCAGGAGGGGGGGAAGCAATGGGTGGGTATTCACTTTATTTTGTTGGCAAGTGGGGCATCCAGCGATGAAGTGTTTGATGAAGGTGGATAGACTGGGCCACCAGAAGTCGTGTTCAAGGACAGTTTTGGTGTGGAAGACCCCCATGTGACTGGAGAGGGGGGAGGAGTGGATGGTGTGAAGAAGGGAGGCGCAGGCGGGTGGTGGGATGTACATGCAGTTGTGGAAGAAGAGATGGCCATTTTCAAAGGTCCAGTCATGAGCGAGGGAGCAAGGGAAGAGGGGGGAATTGGAGGAGATGGTGGATAGAGCTCTAGTGACCAAGGGGTTGGAGGGGGTGGAGAACTTGATGAGGTTGGTGAGGGTGAGGTTGAGGGCATTGATAACGACAGGTTCAGGGATGATTGAGGTGTTGAGGTTGTCGAGAGAGGTATTGATGGAGTTGTGGTGGGATAGGGCGTCAGCTGGGCCCATCTGGGAGCCAGGGGTGACTTTCCAGATGATGTCATAGTCCTGGAGAGAGAGAGCCCAGCAGGCTTGGCAGTGGGAGAGTTTACAGGGGTCACATAGATAAGATAGGTTGCAGTGATCAGTGATAACGGTTACAGGGTGGGTGGCACACTGGAGGTGGTGACGCCATTCAGTGAGAGCAAGAATGACAGCAAGGAGTTCTTGATCGTAGATGTCGTAATTTTGTTCAGCGGGGGTAAAGGTTTTGGAGAAGTAGAAGACAGGTTGGAGATCTCCATTGGAGTCAGCTTGCATTAGGACTGCTCCAGCAGCAGTGAGGGAGGTGTCGGTCATGAGGGAGAAGAGTTTGGTGGAATCGGGGAGGGTGAGAACTGGAGCAGAACAGAGGGCAGAGATGAAAGAGTCGAAGGCATGTTGTTGGAGGGGGGTCCAGGCCCAGGACTCATTCTTCTTAGTGAGGAAAACTAGGGGGGCAACAATGTTGGAGAAGTTTGGTATGAATTTTCAATTAAAGTTAGCAAACCCAATGAAGGAGCGGATGCCAGTGATGGAAGTGGGAGGTTTCCAATCTTGGAGGGCAGAGAGTTTGCCAGGGTCCATCTGTAGTTGATCATTTCTGATGATGAGGCCAAGGTATTCCATGGTGTGGGGTGTTGAAGGTGCATTTGGAGAGTTTAAGGGAAAGATGATGTTCACAGAGACAGAGTAGGACTCGGCAGGTTCGTTCATAATGAAGAGATAGAGATCCCTTGGTGCAAATGCCTAGGTCATCCATGTAGATCTTGAGCCATCGTTCTGTGATCATATCAGCGAAGATGTGGTTCATGAAAGCTTGGAACGTCAAGAGTGCATTAGAGAAACTGAAGAACATGACCGTTGGTTCAAATAGTCCCAGAGGGATGATGAATGCAGCCTTCCACTGGTCGGACTCTTTGATGCGGATGTTGTTATAGCCCCAAAGGATGTCCATCTTGGTGAAGAGGTTCACCTCCTTCATATTGTCGATAATGTCAGAGAGAAGTGGTAGGGGGTATGCATTCCAGATGGTATGGGAGTTGAGGTACCTATAGTCTTGACATGGGCAAAGGGTGCCATCCTTCGTAGGGACGAAGAAGAATGGGGATGCTTGGGGAGATTTGGAGGGGACAATGTGACCAGTCTTGAGATGTTCTTTGATGAACTCTTGGAGGGTTTCTCTTTCTTTAGGGTTCAGGGAGTATACCTTGGCAATCTTAGGGACAAAAGAGTTTTTCAATTCAATAGAATGATTGAATGAGCGATATGTTGGGAGTTCATCGTGGGTGGTTTTGGCAAAAACATCAGCGAAGTCGGAGCAGAATTTGGGGATAGGAATGTCATTAGGAGTCATCTTCTGAGCGATTTCAGTTGCGATGGTTAGTTTGTAGACTTCTTCTTCCTCAGTCTCCTTCAGGGGAGGGCCCTCATGAGGAGTCCTCTCAACTCTCTTGGGAGAGGTGGGGATGAAGACAGTGTGAGTTCTCCAGCCGATGTTGGGATTCCACTTGACAAGCCAGGGCATTCCGAGGATGACTTGGGGGTTCTTTTGTCATAGCATGAAAAAGGTTTCAACAGTGGAGAACATTCCATGGGAGATGGTCGTGGAGGTGGTCCAATTAATGGTCCCAGCAGAGTTTGGCATTCCGTCAACGTTGTAGGCGGCGATGGATTGGGGGAGTTTTCGGAGGCAGAACCTTCCTTTAGGTAGGAGACAGGGATCGATGAAATTTCCAGTTGCCCCAGAGTCAATGAGAGCAGAGGTTTTGACAGTTTGTACTCGGATATTAAGGTGCAGCGTTCTATTTTTTTGTGACGCTATGAGTACATGGGTAGATTCTAGGAGAGAGGATGTCAAGACAACTCTCCTTTTTAAAAATCCTTAGCCTTCTGGACGTTGGTGAACTGGATGGCATTTACTTCTTCCATGGTTCAATCTTCTTCGTAGCACATCCTAAGAATGGAGAGGATTTCCTTCTTATCCTTTCCTGAGGTATGAAGTGAGTTCATGTATTGTTGGAGGGGGGAGGATTGATACGCGTAGCATACATGCAGTGGTCTCAAGGGATGTCGTTCTAACTGAGGTGATACTCACGAAGAGACCGACTTCTCAGTAAGAAGATTTCCGCAGTAAGAGACTTAGGGTTTTGAAGACTAGGAGTGACACAAGTTGTATGCTTGTATTGCATAGACCAAGTATGAAGTACATGGGAAAAGGTACTAGGGTTTTATAGATTTAGGACCAACACATGGACCAAGGAAAGAGATAGAACAAAAGAGAAGAAAGATGAGTAAGTGAGATAGAAGGCCATGGAATGTGGGGAGACTAGCTGACATAAGAGAGTCAGCGAGGAGAAACTAGTCTGAGGAGATAGACATAGAGTAGCTATGGTTTGCTATGGAGAGACGAGTGATAGTTATCACAGAGGAACTACAAATGACGAGATAAGTGTTTGAAAGGCATGAAGAGCTATGGCGTCTCCAGTTAGCCCAGCGATAGAAGGATACTACAAGAAGGATGTGATGATAAAGGAGAAAAACTGTTATGGTTGCACCATCGGACAGAGCGGAACAAGGGAGTCGGGGCTGAACGTGCTGGGGGAACGCGACGGAACTGTCCCAGCGGGTTCTACTACCATAGGGTTGGAGGCCTACGGCTTTCGAAGAGGAGGGGGCGGAGAGGTCAGACCTCAAGGTGACCCGAAGGCCAAGGACTGAGGGACACCCGACGGGAGATGGCGCAAAACAATGGATAGGGCAAGAGGTAAGAGGTAATAAGAGTAAGAGTTAAGAGGTAAGAATAAGAGTAAGAATGATCAGAGTGAGGAAACGAGACGATGATCTATAGTATATATAGGGGTATGGATGGTGCACAGACCATGTGACAGATACGGAGACGAGTCATGGTTAGATAAGAGTCCATAAGGAGCGGGAGAGACGAGGCGAGAGATCTATGTATATACGAGAGATGATACGTCGATAAGCAGGCGTACCATGAGGAGCATAAGATGGCCGAGAGGGCCCGGGAGCAGGGAGTGATACACGAGAGCGCGTATAGATAGCCGAAGGCACGAGGAGTGCCAAGGCGATGGACGAGCAGTAGCTGTTGGAGCTACAGGGACGCGTAAGCGTTGGCGAAGGCATCAGAAGAGCCTACGGGACGAGTGACTGTTGGAGTCGCGGGAACGTGTGGGACGTTCGGGTATGAGCGAAGACACGAAGCGTGCCAAGGCGACGGATAAGGAATGGCTGTCCAGGCCGTGGGGATACGAGGGGACACGTAGTAGACGCGTGGGCTAAGATAGGGGCACGCGGTAGTGCCAAGACACGGGAGAAGGGATACGCGTGGGAGGGACGCGTAAGCTAGGAGCTAGGGCAGTCCGCGGAGGGTACCGGGACACGACGATAGGAGGGGACTGGGGGACGCGGTGTGAATACCAGTCGATAGCGAGACGCGGGTAAGGCGTAAGCATCACGTGGAGAGACGCGTAGGTCACGAGGGATGAGCGGTCACGTGAGGATCACGTGGAGGGTCCTAGGGCGGATGCTAAGGGAGGCTCGGAGGTAGCCGGGTCTAGGAGTTAGCTAAGGGTTAGCTAAGGGTGTGAGGTAGCCGAGTGGCTAGCAGCGACAGGGGGACTCAGAGGTAGCTGAGGACTAGTGTGGAAGGTGACGAGGAGACTCCTACAGTGGCTAAGAAGAGAGGGGTACTCTCCTGTAGGGTCGACGAGGGCGCGGGGCGGCAGGTAGAGGCGCGTGGATGAGGGACGAGGACACGTGACGAAGGAAAAAAGGCTAGGGGCGTACGACAGTTGTAACAAAAACAGTAACATTACCCCTCTCGTACAATCGAGCTCCAGGCTCAATAACCAATCCTCATTGGGTCCATGGATCAGGTAGAGGATGTGGGGGAGGGACCGAAGATCACCATCTGCTGTGAGGGGGAAGCATGCTCAAATGTACAGTCACTAATGATGTGCCCAGGTTGAGAACAAGTTCCACAGACCCTAGAGGGACAGTATCGATCGCTATGTCCCCAATGATTGCAGAAGCCACAGTGGACAGTAAGACATTCACAGGCGAGATGACCTGGTTGGAGAGTGTGGCAGTTGGGGCAACGATAAGAGGAACAGTCCTGTTGATAGTGACCCAAGCCAGAACAGTGAAAGCATCGAGTGGTGTCGGAGGCGAGGGGTAGTTGGATTAGGTTGTGGCAAGGGAGGACGCAGGTAGGGGAGGATAGAACGTTGCCAGAGGGCATAGTGATGACAGTGGGAACTGACGGGGGAGCGTGAGTGGATGGGATGGCTTGAATGGATTCATCAGAGCTAGACTCGGAGTCAGATTTGTCAGAGGCCACAGCAGTGGGGGTGTCGGCCGGGGGTGGGGAGGAGAGGCACAAGAAGAGCAAGGATGAACAAGGGGGAGATACTCTAAGAGAAGTGGAGCGAGGACGGTTGAGTAAAAGATTGTCTACGGATTGAGTGTAATGGTCGCGTTGGTCCTGGGGTAAGGACATGTGAATTCTATGGAAGACAGGATAGATGATGAGGGGAGGGATGGATTCAACGTAAGTATGGAAACCATGGTGGAAGAGAGCGAGTAAGACATTATGCGAGATGCTAGTAAGTGAAAAGTACACCGCTTGGTCAGGGGAGGGGGCAGTCCAGATCATTCTGGCCAGCCAAGAGGTTCCGTGAAAGACATGAATAAGATCTTGGGTGATATAGTCATCATTGAATAGGGGGTCTTGTTTGACGAGGAGGACCAAGGTGGGGGAGTCAAGGAAATCGGTGTAGAGTTCGAGGACAGTGTACTCGGGGAGGTAGGCAGGGTATACATTCAAAGTGCAGAGGGGTGAGATCCATCCAGAGATGGAGGAGGAAGTGATGGCAGAGGTCAGGAAAGACATGGTGCGAAGAGGTGTGTGGATGTTGTGCGGGTAAGAGATACTCATGAAGAGACCGTCGATTACCAGCACAGAATCAGAGGTGGTGGAGCAGCTTATATGCAGAGAGGAGACGAGTGGAGTGATGGAGATTGACTTCAGGTTCCCAGGTATTTTTGGAGGACAGGTATCCTTTCCATGCTGTGAGGTATTTTTGCTGATGGGGGAGGCCTTTGTATGCAAGGATGGTGGAGACTTCATATTCTTCCTCCTGATTGATAAGGTCAGGTGGTGGAGAAGGGAAGCTCGGGCCGAAGGCAGGGGAGGTGTGATAGGGCAATAAGAGAGAGGCGTGGAAGACATCGTGTATTTTCCAGGAATGAGGGAGGCAGAGTTGATATGATATGGACGATAAGACTCGTGTGATTTCAAATGGGCCTAGTCTTTTGGGGGATAGTTTCCTGGAAGGGTATCAGAGTCGGAGGTTGGTGGTTTCTAGCCAGACTTTATCTCCGACTTTCCATGGGGTGAACTTTTTCCAGGAACGTGATGTCATTAGTTTCCAAGCGGTCTCGTGTGCTGCAAGGACTTCTTTGTGAGAGAAATCTAGAAGGGAAAGTCTTTCTTCAAGGGCAGGGATAAACATTTTTCCGAAGGGAGGGAAGGATCTTGGTTCATAGCCATAAAGTAAGAAGAAGGGAGACTTCTTGGTAGAGGAGTGAGGTGCAGAATTGTGTTGAAACTCAGCTGCAGTGAGGAGAGGTGACCAAGAGTTGAAATTGTTGGCACAGAAGATTCTTAGGAATATTTCCAGTTCTTGGTTAGTTCGTTCGGTTTGTCCATCAGTTTGGGAGTGGTAGGCGGAAGATAATCGGATGTCGTATTTGAGTATGCGAGTCAGTTCATGAGTGAAGGCAGAGGCGAACTGAGGGCCTCTGTCCAAGATGATAGAGTCGTATAGGCCAAATCGCTTGAAGACATTTTCATAGACCAGAAGAGCAGTGCCAGCTGTGTCAATGTTTTTGGAGCAAGGAATGAAAATTACCCCCTTACTACAGTGAGGTGCAAAACCGTTGCTGTTACGATCCACGGTGGATCGCCCTTTTTCCTCTCTTTTCCTTTTCCCCATTTCACCTAGCTAAGTCCTCTATAACCTCCCGTATTATCTCGGACCAAGGAACTCCGTTGATGCCTCGAGTTCTGCTTCCCCGGTTCCTTCCATTCTGTCTTATCTCGGAACCGTTGTATTATTAGAACTGACTCGTCGTGACTCATCCTTATCTACTGCGGATGACTCACTCCTTATCTCGGACTTACTAGAAGTCCATTACCTCATCTCTTGGCATCTGTACTTATATCACTGTTCCTACATGTACTTCTCTCCAGCTTAGTCTACTCAATTCTACGAGCTCTAAGCCACTCCTTGGTCCCCTCGTCGCTGTCTGTTATCAGCACTCTGAAGCTAAGGGACTTCTCTGAGGCTTCCATCTTGTCACTTCGTCCCAGGCTTAAGGAAACCCCTTGAAGTCCACTTGCAGGCCGTTTGGCGTTGCTTCCATTCAAGGCATCCCCTTGAATGCGTGTATCTGAAGACTACTGTCGGAACACCCTGCGTATCCTCCCTTGTCTTCGTATCCATGCCGAGCTCACTTTGAGTCCCCACTGGTATCCCCCAGCCCAGCGTAACAAAAGACTAAGCTAGCCTTCTACAGACGACTTTCAGGTCGCTCTACCCACCCACTCCCGCCTTCAGTCTGTACGGGGTGATTCCCTGGACAACCGCGCACCCCCTTCCCGCGATCAGCCTGTACGGGGTGATTCCCTGGGCACTGCACCATCATTAGCTCCCACTGGTTCCAATCCCGAGGTACGCCTGACCAAGGCCAGTCCTCCCCTGAACCCTCGTCTCCCTCGTCCCTCAACCACTCGGACCCTGACATCAACCCCACCTCTCTCCAAGAGGAAGAAGACACCATCCACCTTGCCAAAGGACTCTCCAGACAACTTAGTATTCCGCGAGTTCCTTCCCCTGAGACTCCCACTCCCATTGCCCCGCAACCTAGCATGTCTCTCCCTACCAGGCCTACTAGACCCCCTGCCCTCACAGGCTTCCCTCTCTCTCGTACGCGTCCCGCCATTGCGCCCCTGTCCTCACCCCCAGCAACCATGTCTTCAAAGGAACTACGCCTTGGAGCCCCTGAACCCTTCAATGGGTCCTATGATCAATCTGAACAGTGGTTCAACACTGTTCAGTTCTACCTCCTTGTCAATGCTGACGTCTACGACACCGACGCGAAGAAAATCACGTTCGCTCTTTCGTATATGACCAAAGGATCCGCCGCCATCTGGGCAGCCACCTTTCGACAGAAATGCTGCTCTGCCGGAACGATCAACCTAGGCACTGTCGCTGCCTTCACTGCCGAGTTCCTAGCTGCCTTTAAACATCAAGACTCCATCGGGAATGCCATCGCCTGGCTTTCCACCACCCGCATGCAAAAGAAGAAGGATGGTTTCTCCCCAACCCTCCTCAAATATATCGCCACCTTCCACAGCAAAGTCGCAATCGCTCAGATCACTGACGATAATGTCCTCATCACCTACTTCGCCGCCGGCCTACCCTCCTCCATCATGTACAAAATCTACGCGATGGAGACTCCCCCCTCTACCATCGTTGACTGGTACTCTAAAGCCATGCACTTCGACAACATGTGGAACTGCGCCCACGAAGTTGCTATCAGATCCGGAACCTCCTGCGTCAAGGATCTCACCTTCACCCTGAAACCACGAGTCGACCCCAATGCCATGGATGTCGACGTCGTCCAAACCATCACAAAGATGACCCCAGAAGAAAAACAATGATGCATCAAGAACAACCTCTGCTTCCGATGCCGCCAAAGCGGCCACTCCTCCCGGAACTGCCCGACCTTCTCCCCACAGGTACCGAGGACCCCTCACCCACCTTTCAAGAAAGTGGCGGAGGTGGTCAACGACAAAGAACTCCCTCGTCTACAAGAGATCGAGGATGATGAAGAAGACGAAGAATCGGTAAAAGCCGTATTCTTGCAGGATTTTTAGAAAGGAAGCCTACCCCAACGTTAGCCCCTTCCCATATCGCTTCTGTACTTGTAAAAGCAGTGACTAAATCAATGATCATTCCAGTCCAAGTCATTCGCCCCTTGTACACTATGAAAACCGTCAACACCAAAGCACTCGTTGATAGTGGCGCTAGCATTTCCTGCATCGACTACGACTTCGTCGCAAAACACAAACTCCCCACGACGAAACTCCGCATCCCCATCCTCGCTAAAAACGCGGATGGAACCACCAACCACAAAGGAAAGATCACCCATACGTGCTCTCTGTTCCTCAACATCGAAGGACTTGCTCAAAAAGTCCTATTCCACGTGATGCGTCTGGGATGAGACAACCTCATCTTAGGACTTCCCTGGCTCCACGCCGCCAACCTGAGAATCGATTGGGCAACCTGTACCATGACTCTCGACGAGTCCATCGACCAATCCAAACTCCTCTACCACAAACACAAAAAGGACTCCGAATGACATGATAAGGTCTACACCTTTCCTGTCCACGAACCCGACTCCATCCCAGTCCGAACTATCTCCCACGACCACCTCCACAACTATCTCAATTGAGAAGTGGAGGAAAGATACCTCAACGTCGCCATACGAAACCGATCCGTCTTCCGTATCATATGCTGTGGATCCCGATTTCTTCGCACCTCCCAGATAGCCAAAGCCACAGCCTGCCTCAAACTCGCCAAACTCCATCAGAAAGTACCCAAAGCAGTAACAGATTCAAACAGTACATCATTGACTTCCAGAATCTCATGGGAAAATCAGATATTACAGATGAAACCACTCTCATCGATCATTT
>JBBPLO010000459.1:0-19437 GCA_038089835.1 Retiboletus flavoniger
ACCCGCATGGCAGACACTCACGAGACTTTCGGATCATGCGATGTGGATCTCGCTTCCTCCGACCCACCCAGGTGGCAAAGCTAACTCAAGCCACTGAACTCGCCCGAGCTGAGGCTCTTGCAGTTCCCAAAACCTCCTTACCTCCGGAATACCAACAATTCGCATCCGTCTTCTCAAAAGACACAGCTGACCACCTTCCACCCAGTCGACCCTATGACCACGAAATTAAGCTTAAACCCAATTTCATTCCCCATATCGGGAAAGTATATCCTTTATCTCCTGCCGAAACTGAAGTGGCAGATAAATTCATCGACGAAAACTTAGCCGCCAGGAAAATTTCCCTGTCCAACTCCCCACAAGCTTCTCCCTTCTTTTTTGTCCACAAAAAAGACGGCGGTCTCAGACCTTGTCAAGACTACTGCAAACTCAACGAGGTGACCGTACGGGATGCCTACCCACTACTCTTGATCTCGGAGCTAATTGACAAACTCCGAGACGCTAAGAAGTTCACCAAATTCGATGTACGTTGGGGATACAACAACGTACAAATCAAACCCGAAGACTGATGGAAAGCCGCCTTCGTGACTCACCGCGGGCTCTTTCAACCAAACGTAATGTTCTTTGGACTCACTAACTCCCCCGCCACATTTCAAAGATTCATGAATGACTCCTTCCGCGACATGATTGCCGAAGGATGGCTAATTATCTACATGGATGACCTGCTGATCTTCTCCCCAGACAATGCCCTACATATGGAGCGTACCAAATGCGTCCTCCAGAGGATGACTGAACTTGACCTTCACCTCAAACGCGAGAAGTGTAAGTTCGCAACCAATGAGGTCAAATACCTCGGAATGATCATCCAACTGGGCCACGCTGCCATGGACCTGGTCAAATTGGAAGGCATTTTCAAATGGCCTGTCCTGACCACCGTAAAACAAGTCCGATCCTTCCTCAGATTCACTAACTTTTACAGGCGATTCATCGCCAACTACTCAACACTCACCCGCCCGCTCATCGACTTGACCAAAAAGACGCAACCCTGGGAATGGACCCCCGACTGCCAAACAGCCTTCAAGGACCTCAAAGGTCGCTTCCTCCAACGCCCAGTCCTACGTCTTTCAAACTCCGGAGCGCAATTTGCCATCGCAACTGACGCCTCCAAGTTCGCCATTGGAGGCATCCTCCAACAACTCGACGAAAATGGAGAATGGAAACCCTGTTCCTTTATCTCCCAATCGTTCCTCCCCGCAGAATGAAACTACGACATCCATGACCACGAACTCCTCGCAGTCATCCGCGCCCTCCAAGCATGGAAACACTACCTTCGCAGCTCACCCTTCCCTGTCCAGATCTTCACTGACCACAAAAACCTCACCTACTTCCGCAAACCGCAGAGCCTCAACTGCCGCCAGGCCCACTGGCTTCTAGACCTTGCAGATTTCGATTTACAATTCACCTATACCCCCACCGCTCAACTCGCCGGTCCTGACGCTCTCTCCCGACGCCCCGACCATGAAACCAAAGACGCCGACAACACTGACATCACCCTTCTCCCCAACGACATTTTCGTCTCCTCTATCGATACCCTCCTCACATCCCAGATCAAAGAAGGATGCAAAACCAACGCCATGGCCCTAGTGGCCATCCAATCCCTGAACCCAACTCTCCCTGTCGCTGGAGCCTTCCGCTCCCATCTCTCCCCGTGGCAAACTGTCGACAGGATGCTCACATTCAACGGCCGTGTCTATGCCCCACCAGACTCTCGCCAGGCCATTTTGGCCAAACATCATGATCATCCCTCCGCCGGTCACCCTGGTGTCCAGAAAACTCGCCAACTCGTCTGCGCAGAGTATTGGTGACCCACAATGGCTGCATACATCTGCTCCTACGTCTCCGGCTGTGCTGTCTGCCAGCAGAACAAGGCCAACACACACCCAACCACTCCCCCGCTCACTCCCATTCGCTCCACTTGCTTCCGCCCTTTCCAACAGATCTCCTGTGATTTAATCACAGACTTACCCCCCTCCGAGGGGTTCGATAGTCTCCTGGTCGTGGTCGACCACGGACTTACAAAGGGGGTGATTCTCTGCCCCACAAAAAAATCTATCACCGCTGCCGGGATGGCAACCCTTTTTGCCCATAAAGTATACTCTTGTTTCGGTCTCCCTGACCGCATCATTTCAGATCGCGGCCCCCAATTCGCCTCCGCCTTCTCCAAGGAACTCGCCCATATCCTCAACTACAAACTCGCACTCTCCACCGCCTTCCACCCACAAACGGATGGAGAAACCGAATGGGTAAACCAAGAGATAGAAACCTATCTCCACATTTTCTGCGGAGATTCCCCCGCCTCATGGGCAGATCAAATTCCTCAAGTGGAATTTATGCACAATCACCAACCCCACTCTGTCACCAACCAATCTCTGTTCTTCCTCCTCATGGGCTATGAACCTAACCCTCTACCCACTGTAGTCCTGTCCACCCAAGTCCCCACCGTCGAAGTCAGACTCCGACAACTGACCTCAGCATGCAACGAAGCCCTCGCCTCCCATGAACTAGCCTGCCAAACCATGGCAGCAAGAACACGTCGCCCCTTCACCCCATTTAAAAAGGGCGACCAGGTTTGGCTAGAAGCTCGTAATCTCCGCCAAGAACTCGCTAACCCCAAATTCTCTCCCAAAAGAGAAGGACCCTTTGTTATCTCTGACGTCCTCTCCTCTATCACATACAGACTAAAACTTCTGATGACATGGAAGATCCACCCTGTCTTCCATGCTTCTCTCTTATCACCCTATCGGCAGAACACTATCTATGGCCCGCATTTCAAAAAGAACCCGCCGGATCTCATCAGCAGACAGGCAGAGTTTGAGATAGAAAAGATCATACGACATAAAGGCGCTTCGGATAAGCGTCATTACCTAGTTCAGTGGAAAGGATACTCCGCTGATGATGACTCCTGGCTCCCCGAAAGGGAATTCAAACATGCATGGACCACCCTATCCGTGTATAAGAAGGGAAACCCCCACGCCTTCTCTACTTAGTTTCTTTCTCTCTCTCTCCTCCCCTCATCGTAGTACCAAAAAGAACAAAAAGAAAACTGTCATGAACACCGTCCCTGCCTCCTCCGTATCTCTGTCTATTTCCACTGTTTCCTCTCTACGTTCGTCTCCTCCTATCTCTTCCCCTCTCGCTGACAATGTTACCTCTGCTGAGGACTTGTCCCCTACCATAGAGTCCATAACTTCCCATGCCTCCATCATTTATGATCCCCTTTCGTCCCCTCCACAGGTCCCTGACTCCCTGCTCCCTCTAGAAGGCCGCTCGCCTTCACCGGAACTCCCACCGGTCTCCTTTGCCACCATCGCTCCCGCTCCCATCCTCAGTGTGGATATTCCCCTGTATGTGCATTGCATGCACGAAGACTACCCCTCTTGTGAGGACATGCAAGAGCTAGCATCCACTCTCACCAACTCCCACCTGATGATCCCATTGCAGTCCTTCGTCGAGGACGCTTCCCCCATCGAGCTTATCTCTAAGCTCTATCTACAGATCGCTCGTCTAAGTCTCATCCCTCCACGTCCCTCCGCCGCCGAACTGGCCCTCCTAGGGACCGTCATCTCCTCAATCCATCAAGAAGCACATGCCACCGTCCTCACTCTTGGGTACCAACTCAGCATCCTCGAATTCTTTCAGGACCTAGACAGATATCAACGGGAGATGGCCACTCACCAAGCCGACTGACACCGCGCCGCCTCGTCCTCCTCCTCCCTCGCTACCCCACTCAATGAGGAAGAGCTAAACTTCCTTGAACGAGCAGAGGCTATGTGGACCGGTAACGATGGACGTACTCCCCTCCCTCCTTCTCACCCACGCTATAGAGAAGCGTGCTATGAATGCCACAGACTCGGTCACTTTCGGACCGACTGCATGGTATACCAATGCCCCAGCTGTCTTCAGTTCACCCCCGGACATCCGCAGACTCGCTGCCCTTTGCGACAACCTCCCATGCCTATCACATCCTCTTCATCCTCCTCTCGGAACTCGTGGTCCCCCACTACCCACAGGAACAGGCGTACACACCCTCCTCCTGCAATCCCAGTTCCTCCCCCTCGTCAATGAATGAACAGATATCCCCGTCGCTGAACATCCCCCATCGAAACCCACGACTACAGTAACGACGACTGCAATGACGTCTTTGATGACGCGGCTTATGCTAACATGACCAGATCCCCCGGAGCGGGATATATCGACCTTTAGGGAGTAAGGGTCGTCAGGGACTCCCACCTTAACAGGGGGGTAATGTTACGATACAAGACTCGGTCTCCTATCCTCTTTTCTTTTACTTTAACTTAGCTATGTCTCATTCGGTCTTCACTGCCTTCAGACCTTAGGTACGCCGTTGCTACCCCGTGTACTGCTTCCCCGGTTCCTTTCTGCTTCTCTGTCCTTCCATGACGTTCCATGGAACCGTTGTATTATTAGATATGACTTGTCGTGACTCAGCCCTTATCTCGCTGACTCACTCCTTATCTCTGACACTGACGCGTCCCCTTACGTAACCCTTCTGGTAGCGGTATTTAAACCTCGTGCTCTCGCTTGTATTTCCTTCAGCTTAGTCTTCTCGAATACTACGAGTTACTCGGCCTCCTCGCTCCTCTCGTTGTCATCTGCAGTGACACCACTAAGACTTGAGGGTACTTCCCCGAAAGTCTCTTCGTCTTTCGCCCCAAGTCCAAGGAATCTCCTTGAACTCAGACCTTAGACTCCACGGGTCTTCCCAACAAGTAACCTCGTCCTCCGGCTGTAGGCACTAGACCTACGCTCGTCCTCGTACTAGGCGTTAGACCTGTACTCGTTGTACCTCGAAGTCCTCTCTCGTCGTACCTTCCTAAGTCCACCTCATTCGTCCTACATCGAGGCAGTTAACTCACTCGAGACTCCGTCGGTTCTAGCCCGATGTAACACTATCTCCTCCAACTCCCCCCTCTTTCCTTGCTCCCTTGCCCATGACTGGAGCTTTGAAAACAGCCACCTCTTCTTCCACAACCACATGTATGTCCCACCTGTGGCATGCACCTCCCTCCTTCACACCATCCACTGTTCTCCCCTCTCTGGTCACATGGGAACCTTCCACACCAAAGCCATCCTTGAACACGACTTCTGGTGGCCTGGCCTGTCCACCTTCATCAAACATTTCATCACTGGTTGCCCCACCTGCCAGCAGAACAAAGTAAATACCCACCCCTCCCTTCTGCCCCTCCTTCCCATTCCATCCTTCTCTCCCATCCCCTTCTGCCAACTTTCCATTGACCTCATCACCGATCTCCCCTTCTGCCAACTTTCCATTGACCTCATCACCGATCTCCCCCTCTCCAACAGCTTCGATTCCATCATGGTCATGGTTGACCATGGTCTTAGTAAGGGAGTAATTCTAACCCCTTGTTCAAAATCCATCGATGCTGCAGGAGTAGCCCTCCTTTTTTTCAACCATGTATTCAAATGATTTGGCCTCTGACTCCATCATCTCCAACAGAGGCCCCCAATTCACATCCACCTTCACCCTCGAACTTGCTCGCCTACTAAAGTACAACATCTGACTGTCCTCCACCTACCACCCGCAGACCGACAGACAAACCAAACCAACCAACCAAGAACTAGAAATCTATCTCCGCATCTTCTATGCCAACCTTCCCCACTCCTGGACATCTTCCTTACCCTCCACTGAATTTCACCATAACTCTGCTCCTCATTCCTCCACCCAAAAATCCCCTTTCTCCCTTCTCTATGGCTACGAACCCTGAACCTTCCCCCCTCTTGGAAAGACCTTCATCCCTGCCCTCGAAAACTGCCTCACCACACTAGACAAAAATAGACTGGAAGCCCTTGCCGCCCATGAATCCACCCAAAAGCTCATGACCAACTGCTCCCTTTGCAAATTCTCCCCCTGGAAAGTAGGAGATAAGGTCTGGCTAGAAGCCACTAATCTCTGCTTCCAGCTCCCCTCCAGGAAGCTAGCTCCCAAGAGATATGGCCCATTCGAAATCTCCCAAGTCTTATCTCCGATATCCTACCACCTCTGACTTCCCCTCACATGGCACATACATGACATTTTCCATGCCATGCTCTTATCTCCCTATTGCACCTCCGAACCATATGGCACCCCCTTCTTATGCCCACCACCTGACATCATCAATCATAAGGAAGAATATGAAATAGAAGTAATCCACAGTCATAAGGGACCTCAAACCAAACTTTGGTTCCTGACCTCATGAAAAGGGTACCCTAGATCTGAAGACACCTGGGAACCCAAAACAAACCTATGACATGCCCCCAATGTTACGTCAGGCTAGAACCAACGGGATCTCGAGTGAGTTAACTGCCTCGATGTAGGACAAACGAGGTGGACTTAGGGAGGTACAACGAGAGAGGACTCGAGGTACGACGAGTACAGGTCTAACACCTAGTACGAGGACGAGCGTAGGTCCAATGCCTACAGCCGAAGGCGGAGGTTACCCGTTGGGAGGACCCGTGGGTTCTAAGGCTAGAGTCTAAGGGGATTTCTTAGACTTAGGACGGAGGACAAAGAGAGAGACTTCCGGGGAGTGCCCTTAAGCCTTAGTGGTGTCACTGCGGATGACGACGAGAGAAGCGAGGAGGCCAAGTAACTCGTGATATTCGAGAAGACTAAGCTGAAGGGAATACAAGCGAGAGCGCGAGGTTTAAATACTGCTCCCAGGAGGGTTACGTAAGGGGATGCGTCAGCGTCAAAGATAAGGAGTGAGTCAGCGAGATAAGGGCTGAGTCACGACGAGTCATATCTAATAATACAATGGTTCCATGGAACGTCACAGAAGAACGGAGAAGTGGAAGGAACCGGGGAAGTGGTACACGGGGCAGCAATGGTGTACCTGAGGTCTGAAGGCAGTGAAGACTGAACGAGACATAGCTAAGTTAAAGTAAAAAGAAAAGAGGATAGGAGACCGAGTCTCGTATCATAACATTACCCCCCTGTTAAGGTGGGAGTCCCTGACGACCCTTACTCCCTAAAGGTCGATATATCCTGCTCCGGGGGATCCAGTCATGTTAGCGTAAGCTGCGTCATCAAAGACGTCATTGCAGTCGTCATTACCGTAGTCGTGGGTTTCAACTGGGGATGCTTGGCAGCGAGGGTATCGGTTCGTTTGACGACGAGGAGAAGGAACTGGGATTGCAGGAGCAGGGTGTGTATGCCTGTTCCTGTGGGTAGTGGGGGGTCGCGAGTTCCAAGAGGAGGATGGAGAGGATATGATAGGCGCGGGAGGTCATCGCAAAGGGCAGCGACTCTGCGGATGTCCGGGTGCGAACTGAAGGCAGCTAGGACATTGGTACACCATGCAGTCGGTCCGAAAATGACCGAGTCTGTGGCATTCATAGCACACTTCCCTATAGCGTGGGTGAGAAGGAGGGAGGGAAGTACGTCCATCGTTACCAGTCCACATAGCCTCAGCTCGTTCGAGAAAGTTTAGCTCTTCCTCGTTGAGTGGGGTAGTGAGGAAGGAGGAGGACGAGGCGGCATGGCGTCGGTCGGCATGGCAAGTGGCCATCTCCTGCTGGTATCTGTCCAGATCCTGGAAGAATTCGAGGGCGCCAAGTTGGTACCCAAGAGTGAGGATGGTGGCGCGAGCTTCTCGATGGATCGAGGAGATGACGGTCCCTAGGAGGGCAAGTTCGGTGGTGGAGGGACGTGGAGGGATGAGACTCAGACAAGCGATCTGTAGATAGAGCTTAGAGATAAGCTCGATGGGGGAGGCGTCCTCGACAAAGGACTGCAATGGGATCATCAGGTGGGAGTTGGTGAGGGTGGATGCCAGTTCTTGCATGTCCTCACGAGAGGGATAGTCTTCACGCATGCGATGCGTGTACAGAGGAACATCCACGCTGAGGATGGGAGTGGGAGCGATGGTGGCAAAGGAGACTGGCGGGAGTTCCGGTGAAGGTGAGCGGTCCTCTAGAGGGAGTGGGGAGTCAGGGACCTGTGGAGGGGACGAGAGGGGATCATAAACGACGGAGGCGTGGGAAGCTATGGACTCTATGGTAGCGGACAGGTCCTCAGCGGAGGTAACGTTGTCAGCGAGAGGAGAAGAGATAGGAGGAGACAAACGTAGAGAGGAAACAGTAGAGATAGATAGAGACATGGAGGAGACAGGGATGGTGTTCATGATGGTTTTCTTTTGTTTTGTTCTTTTTGGTACTACGATGAGGGGAGGAGAGAGAGAAAGAAACTAAGTAGAGAAGGCACGGGGGTTTGCCTTTTTGTATGCGGATAGGGTGGTCCGTGCGTGTTTGAATTCCCTTTCGGGGAGCCAGGAATCATCATCGGCGGAGTATCCTTTCCACCAAACTAGGTAATGATGCTTATCCGAAGCGCCTTTATGCCGTATGATTTTTTCTATCTGAAACTCCGCCTGTCCGCCGACGAGATCCAGCGGGTTCTTTTTGAAATGCGGGCCATAGATAGCGTTCTGCCGATAGGGTGATAAGAGAGAAGCATGGAAGACAGGGTGGATCTTCCATGTCGTCGGGAGTTTTAACCTGTACGTGATAGGGGAGAGGACGTCAGAGATAACAAAGGGTCCTTCTCTTTTGGGAGCGAATTTGGGGTTAGTGAGTTCTCGGCGGAGATTATGAGCTTCTAGCCAAACCTGGTCGCCCTTTTTGAATGGGGTGAAGGGGCAACATGTTCTTGCTGCCATGGTTTGGCAGGCTAGTTCGTGGGAGGTGAGGGCTTCGTTGCATGCTGAGGTCAGTTGTCGGAGTCTGACTTCGACGGCGGGGACTTGGGTGGATGGGACTACAGTGGGTAGAGGGTTAGGTTCGTAACCCATGAGGAGGAAGAACGGAGATTGGTTGGTAACAGAGTGGGGTCGGTGATTGTGTGTAAATTCCGCTTGAGGAATTTGATCTGCCCATGAGGCAGGAGAATCTCTGCAGAAAATGTGAAGGTAGATTTCTATTTCTTGGTTTACCCGTTCGGTTTCTCCATCCATCTGTGGGTGGAAGGCAGTGGAGAGTGCGAGTTTGTAGTTGAGGATACGGGCAAGTTCCTTGGAGAAGGCGGAGGCGAATTGGAGGCCGTGATCTGAAATGATGTGGTCAGGGAGGCCGAAACGAGAGTATACTTTATGGGCAAAAAGGGTTGCCATCCTGGTGGCGGTGATAGATTTTTTTGTGGGGCAGAGAATTACCCCCTTTGTAAGTCCGTGGTCGACCACAACCAGGAGACTATTGAACCCCTCGGAGGGAGGTAGGTCCGTGATTAAATCACAGGAGATCTGTTGGAAAGGGCAGGAGCAAGTGGAGCGAATGGGAGTGAGCGGGGGAGTTGTTGGGTGTGTGTTGGCCTTGTTTTGCTGGCATACAGCGCAGCCGGAGACATAGGAGCGGATATATGCGGCCATTGTGGGCCACCAATACTCGGCGCAGACAAGTTGTCGAGTTTTCTGGATGCCGGGGTGACCGGCAGAGGGGTGGTCGTGATGTTTGGCCAAAATGGCCTGGCGAGAATCGGGTGGGGCGTAGACACGGCCGTTGAATGTGAGCATCCCGTCAATAGTTTGCCATGGGAAAAGACGGGAGCGGAAGGCTCCGGTGATGGGGAGAGTTGGATTTAGGGATTGGATGGCCACTAGGGCCATGGCGTTGGTTTTGCATTCTTCTTTGATCTGGGATGCGAGGAGGGTATCAATGGAGGAGACAAAGATGTCATCGGGGAGAAGGGTGATGTCGGTGTTGTCGGCGTCTTTGGTTTCATGGTCAGGGTGTCGGGAGAGAGCGTCAGGGCCGGTGAGTTGAGTGGCGGGGGTATAAGTGAATTGCAAATCGAAATCTGCGAGATCTAGAAGCCAGCGGGCTTGGTGGCAGTTGAGGCTCTGGGGTTTGTGGAAGTAGGTGAGGTTTTTGTGGTCGGTGAAGACCTGGACAGAGAAGGGTGAGCCACAAAGGTAGTGTTTCCACACTTGGAGGGCGCGGATGACTGCGAGGAGTTCGTGGTCATGAATGTCATAGTTTTGTTCCGCAGGGAGGAACGATTGGGAGATAAAGGAACAGGGTTTCCATTCTCCGTTTTCGTCGAGCTGTTGGAGGATGCCTCCGGTGGCGAACTTGGAGGCATCGGTTGTGATGGCGAATTATGCTGCGGAGTTTGGGAGGCGTAGGACTGGGCGTTGGAGGAACCAATCCTTGAGGTCCTCAAAGGCTGTTTGGCAGTCGGGGGTCCATTCCCAGGGCTGCGTCTTTTTGGTCAAGTCGATGAGCGGACAGGCGAGTGTCGAGTAGTTGGCAATGAATCGCCTGTAGAAGTTAGCGAATCTGAGGAACGATCGGACTTGCTTTACGGTGGTTGGGACGGGCCACTTGGAAATGCCTTCTAATTTGACTGGGTCCATGGCGGCGTGGCCCAGTCGGATGATCATTCCGAGGTATTTGACCTCGTCGGTTGCGAACTTACACTTCTCGAGTTTGAGGTGAAGGTCAAGTTCGGTCATCCTTTGGAGGACGCATTTGGTGCGCTCCGTGTGTAGGACGTCGTCTGGGGAGAAGATCAGTAGGTCATCCATGTAGATAATTAGCCATCCTTCGGCGATCATGTCGCGGAAGGAATCATTCATGAATCTCTGAAATGTGGCAGGGGAGTTAGTAAGTCCAAAGAACATTACGTTTGGTTGAAAGAGCCCGCGGTGAGTCACGAAGGCAGCTTTCCATCGGTCTTTGGGTTTGACTTGCACGTTGTTGTATCCCCAACATACATCGAATTTGGTGAACTTCTTAGCATCTCAGAGTTTGTCAATTAGCTCCGAGATCAAGGGTAGTGGGTAGGCGTCCCGTATGGTCGCCTCGTTGAGTTTGCGGTAGTCTTGGCAGGGTCTGAGACTGCCGTCTTTCTTGTGGACGAAAAAGAAAGGGGAAGCTTGTGGGGAATTAGATGGGGAAATTTTCCTGGCAGCTAGGTTTTCGTCAATGAATTTATCTGCCACTTCGGTTTCGGCAGGGGATAAAGGGTATACTTTCCCAATATGGGGAACAAAATTGGGTTTAAGTTTGATCTCGTGGTCGTAGGGTCGACTCGGTGGAAGGTGGTCAGCTGCGTCTTTCGAGAAGACGGATGCGAATTGTTGGTACTCCAGAGGTAGGGAGGTTTTGGGGGCTGCGAGAGCTTCGGCTTGGGCGAGTTCGGTGGCTTGAGTTAGTTTTGCCACTTGGGCGGGTTGGAGGAAACGAGATCCACACCACATGATTCGAAAGACAGATCGATTTTTTGCGGCGGCGTTCATGAAGACGTCTTCGGTGGTCCATTCGTTGTAGTCTTGGAGGTGGTTGTGCGAGACGGTCCTTACCGGTAAGGCGTCGGGTTCGTGGTCAGGGAAGATGTAGACCCTGTCATGTCTACACTGATCGAGGCGGACCTTTTCCTTGCATAGCTTGGATTGGTCGGTTTTCTCGTCTAGGGAGAGGGTTCGTTTTGCCCAATCGATTTTGGGGTTCGTGGTTCGAAGCCAGGGAAGGCTGAGGATGATGTTATCTCGTCCAAGGTGCATGACATGGAGAAGGACTTGGTGGACTAGTCCTCCGACGATGATGAAGAGAGAAGTTGTATGGGTAATCTTCCCTTTTTTGTTCAGTGATCCGTCGGCATTGCAGGCTTGGATCAGGGTGGAGAGTTTCATAAGAGGTAGTTTGTGTTTCTCAATGAAAGCTCGGTCAACGCAAGAGATGTTAGCTCCGCTGTCGACGAGGGCGGAGGTGGCGATGGTTTTCTTGGTGTACGTAGGTCGCACAACTTGAATAGGGATTTGCATAGTTTTTTCAGTCGTGTTTACTAGTACAACTTTTATGGAGGAAGGGGCTAACGTCGGGGTAGGCTTCCTTTCTAAAAATCCTGGAGGAAGACGGTCTTCACGTCTTCTCCATCTTCTTTGTCGTCGTCGTCGTTGATCTCTTGTAGTCGAGGGATTTCTTCGTCAGCTACTTCGGCGACCTTCTTGGTGGGTCAGCTTGGGGTACCTGTGGGGCGCTGTGAAGAAAAGGAGGGACATTTGAAGGAGGAGTGGCCAGGTTGTCAGCATCGGAAACATAGCTTCTTTTCGACGCATCGTTTCCTTTCTTCGGGAGTCAGTTTTCCGATGGCGCAGACAACGTCTATGTCCATGGCGTTGGGGTCTTTTCAGGGGGTGTTCGAGGAAGATGGGGTGGTTTGAGAGGTCGGGCGGTACGTTCGTTTGACGATCTCTTGGGTCCTTTCCCACATGGTTTGGAAGTGGGTCACTTTCTTATACCATTCTTCGACGGTAGTTGGAGGAGTTTCCATGGAATAGATTTTCATCATCAGGGGTTGGGGAAGTCCTGCTGAGAGGTACACAATGAGGATGTTGTCGTCAAGTATATTGGAGACGACGATGTTGCGGTGGAAGTCTGCGATGTAGTTGGTTAGAGAGGATTCATAGGTCCCTTTCTTCTTGATCATTCGCGTAGTGGTGAGCCATGCGATGGCATTGCCAATTGAATCTTGGTGTTCAAAGGTGGTTTTAAATTCGCTTACGAAGGCAGGGAGGGTTCCGAGAGTGATGATTCCATTTGTTATACATTTCTGACGAAAGATGGCAGCCCATGTGACAGCAGACCCTTTGGTCATGTGTGAGAGGGCAAAGGTGATTCGTTTAGCATTGGTGTCATAGACATCCTCATTAACGAGGAGGTAGAATTGTACAGTGTGGAGCCACTGTACGGCTGTATCAGGGGACCCATCGAAGGGTGTAGGGGCTCCAAGACAGAGTTCCTTTCCAGAGGACATAGTTTTTCTGGGTGAAGTTGGCCAAGGGAACAGGGGACGCGGTCTAGATAGAGGGTACCCAGTGAGCACTGGGTGTGGTGCAGGTCTGGGAGGGAGAGGAAAGACGGGTTGCGTGGTAATGGGAGTGGGAGAAGGAGGGGTAGGAACTCTCAGAAGGTTAAGTTGGGGGGAAAGGTCGTGGGCAAGCTGGAGAGTTTCTTCCTGTTCTTCTCGGGTCGTGGGGTTGACTTCGAGGTCAGAGTGGTCCTGGGACAAGGGGGACGAGGGGTCTGGGGATGAGGGTTGTTCAGTGACGAGGTCTCGGGGGAGGAACCACCTGGTAGGGGTTCGAGGATCAATGATGGCGCGTTGCCCAGGGAATCACCCTGTGCAGGCTGAGTGCGGGAGTGTGGTTAGGAAGTAAGACGACCTAGTAGTCGCTTGTAGGGAGGAGCTTAGTCTTTTGTTACATCAGGCTAGAACTGACAGGATCTTGAGTGAGTTAACTGCCTCGATGTAGGACGAACGAGGTGGACTTAGGGAGGTACAATGAGAGAGGACTCGAGGTACGACGAGTACAGGTCTAACGCCTAGTATGAGGACAAGCGTAGGTCCAATGCCTACAGCCAGAGGCGGAGGTTACCCGTTGGGAGGACCCGCGGGTTCTAAGGCTAGAGTCTAAGGGGATTCCTTAGACTTAGGACGGAGGACAAAGAGAGAGACTTCCGGGGAGTGCCCTTAAGCCTTAGTGGTGTTACTGCGGATGACGACGAGAGGAGCGAGGAGGCCAAGTAACTCGTGATATTCGAGAAGACTAAGCTGAAGGGAATACAAGCAAGAGCGCGAGGTTTAAATACTGCTACCAGGAGGGTTACATAAGGGGACGCGTCAGCATCAAAGATAAGGAGTGAGTCAGCGAGATAAGGGGTGAGTCATGACAAGTCATATCTAATAATACAATGGTTCCATGGAATGTCACGGAAGGATGGAGAAGTGGAAGGAACCAGGGAAGTGGTACACGGGGCAGCAACGGCATACCTGAGGTCTGAAGGCAGTGAAGACTGAACGAGACATAGCTAAGTTAAAGTAAAAAGAAAAGAGGATAGGAGACCGAGTCTCATATCGTCACAGCATCCTTAGAGAACACCGATTCGAATTCGGCGTATTCTGGGGGTAGAGAGACCTTGGAAGCTGCAAGAGCTTCTTCCTTGGCGAGTTCGGTGGCTTTGGTGATCTTGGCAATCTGAGAGATGCGAAGGAATCTAGATCTGCAGTGAATGATGTGGAAGACCAAGTGATTGCATATGGCGATGTTGAGGAATCTATCTTCGACTTCATGATCGAGGTACCTGTGGAGGTGGTCTTGAGAGACCATTTGTACAGGGATAGAGTCAGGCTCGTGGATGGGAAAGGTGTAGACCCAGTTGTGGTGGAGGAGTTTCGACTGGTTGATGGATTTGTCTAAGGTTAAGGTGCGATTTACCCAGTCAATGTTGGGGTTGGAGGTATGGAGCCAGGGGAGTCCAAGTATGAGGTTGTCTCGGCTGAGGTGCATGATGTGAAACAGGACCTTTTGGGCAAGGCTCTTGATGTTGAGGAATAGGGAACAGGTGTGGGTGATCTTTCCCTTGTGGTTGGTGGTTCCATCGGTGTTTCATGTAAGAATGGGAGTCAAGAGTTTCATGATGGGGAGTTTGTGTTTAGTCACAAAGTCTGGGTCAATGCAGGAGATATTTGCCCCGCTGTCTACAAGGGCGTGGGTGTCGATGGTTTTCATGGTGTACAAGGGGTGTATGACTTGAACAGGGATAATCATTGACTTAGTCACAGCTTTTACAAGTACAGAGGCGATAACAGAAGGGGCTAACATTGAGGTAGGCTTCCTTTCTAAAAATCCTGGAGGAATACGGCTTTTACCAACTCCTCATCTTCTTCATCATCATCCTCGACCTCTTGGAGGTGAGGAAGGTCTTCTTCATTGGCCACCTCTGCCACCTTCTTGGTAGGTGGGCAAGGGGTCTTTGAGGGTACCTGTGGGGAGAGGAAGCCAGGGCATTTGCAAGAGGAGTGGCCACTTTGGCAGCATCGGAAGCAGAGGTTGTGTTTGATGCAATGCTCTCGTTCTTCTGGAGTGAGCTTGGTAATGGTGTGGACGACATCCACATCCATGGCATTGGGGTTGGTCTTGGCCTTCGGGGTGAAGGTGATATCTTTTGTGTGGGAGGATCTGGACCTGGTGGAAACTTCTTGGGCGTGGTTCCACATATTGTCAAAGTGGATGGTCTTCGAGTACCAGTCTTTGATGGTGGTTGGGAGAGTCTTCATTGCGTAAATCTTATACATGATGGACGAAGGGAGGCTAGTGGCAAAGTAGGCAATGAGGACATTGTCGTCAGAGATCTGGGCAATGGCAACTTTGCTTTGGAAGGTGGTGATGTAGTTGAGAAGGGTAGGGGAGAACCCATCCTTCTTCTTTTGCATCTGGGTAGTGGAAAGCCAGGTGATGGCATTTCCAATAGAGTCTTGGTGTTGGAAGGCAGCTTGGAATTCCGCAGTGAAGGCAGCAATGGTTCTGAGATTGATAGTCCTGGCAGAGATGCATTTCTGCCTAAAGGTTGTGGCCCAGACAGCAGCAGATCCTTTGGTCATATGCAAAAGAGCAAACACGATTTTCTTTGCATTGGTGTCGTAGACGTCAGCATTGACGAGGAGGTAGAAGTGAACAGTGTTAAACCACTGTTCAGATTGATCATAGAACCCATTGAAGGGTTCAGGGGCTCCAAGGTGTAGTTCCTTTGAAGACATAGTTGTTGGGGGCAAGGGTAAGGGCACGACAGAGGGGTGTGTGCGAGAGAGAGGGAAGCCTGTGAGGGAGGGCGGCTTAGCAGGTCTGGCAGAAAAAGACATGCTTGGTTGTGCAGCAGTGGGAGTGGGAGTTGTAGGGGAAGGAACTCGTGGAATACTAAGTTGGTGGGAGAGTTCTCAAGCGAGGTGGATAGTTTCTTCTTCCTCTTGGATAGAGGTGGGGTTAATCTTGTGGTCGGAGTGTTCGAGGGAAGACAGGGACAAGGGTTTGGGGGAGGACTGGCCTTGTTCGGGCATTCCTCAGGGAAGGAACCAGTGAGAACTAATGGTGGCGCAGTGCCCAGGGAATCACCCCATGCAGGCTGATCGTGGGGAGGTGGTGCACGGTTGTCCAGGGAATAACTCCGTGCAGACCAAAGGCAGGAGTAGATAGAGGGAACGACCTGAAAGTCGTCCATAGAGGGTAGCTTAGTCTTTTGTTATGCTGGGCTATGGAATACCAGCAGGAACTCAAAGTGAGCTCTCGTTAGATGAGAAGATGAGTGAGGATATTCAGAATACTCCGACAGAAGTCTTCAGAAGTACGCGTTCAAGGGGATGCCTTGAACGGGAGCAATGCCAAACGGCCTGTGGGTTGACTCAAGGGGATTCCTTAGTCAGGGGCGAGGTGACAAGAGAAGACTCAAGAGAAGACCCTCAGCCTTAGTGTGCTGATTACAGACAGCGATGAGGGGGGCAAGGAGATGGCTTAGAGCTTGTAGAATTGAGTAGACTAAGCTAAGGAGAGTCTGAGGTATATGAAGCAATATAAGTATATATGCCAAGACAATTAGGTAATGGGCCCCTAGTGGGTCCGAGATAAGGAGTGAGTCATCTGAGAGATAAGGGTGAGTTACAATGAGTCAGTTCTAATAATACAACGGTTCCGAGATAAGACAGAAATGGAAGGAACTGGGGAAGCGGAACATGAGGCGTAAATGGTGTTCCTAAGTCCGAGATAGAAAGATAGACGTATGAGGACTTAGCAAGTGAAAGGGAAAAGAAAAGAGGAAAAAGGGCGATCCACCGTGAGTTGTAACACACTATCCCTTCCATGTCTCCCTCCACTGAATGCTACGAGTGTCATCACTGAGGTCACTATCAACAGGACTGCATCTATCATGAGTGCCCCCACTGCCATGAATTTGCCCCCAGACACATCACAGTTCAATGTCTGCTTTTCCAGTGCGGCTTCTGTAACAACTGGGGCTATATGGACCACTTCTGCCCTCATTGGCATTGTGGAGTTTGTAGCGAACCTGGGCACATCAGAGCTAACTGCCTGTTTGAGGTTGCTTCCCCCTCTTAGCAGAGCACCATCTTTGGACCGGGAACCTCCCTCAGATGAGACCTTTGGGTGGAACAGGATTGTGATCGAGCCTGGGGCTTGAATATATGAAGGGGGTAATGTTATGGTTTTGCTCCCTTTTCACCACATCATGTTAGTTATCCAATACGCATCCATCCATTCATACTATGGATGATGTATCCCTCACATTCAGACTGCATACCTATTCTTATGTGGACCCTCCTCAGTTTTTCTTTGTCGCCTCCCTTTGAACAATGCCTATGTCATGTCTACTTCCTTGGACTTTTCTCCTAACTAGGCTCTCCTTATGCCTAGTCATCACCTGACCTTCTCCAGTGTTCTCCTCGATTCCCTGGTCTGTGCACTGTCTTCCCTACTATAAATAGACAGTCGTCTTCACATGTAATCTCTATTCTTGATCTGCACAATACTAGTGTACCATCTTGAGTCCTCCAAAGTCCTCTGCCAAGTTCTTAGCGACTCTAAGAACTCCTCCTTAGCCTTAGCAAATCTAAGGATCCTTCAAACCCTTGTCATCTTCTATCAGACATTGGTCTCTTCATGAGTATTGCCTAATAGTCAAGACTCCCTTGAGCCCTAGTCTCCACTTGTATGTTAAGCATAACAATGGCAGAGGAGGGAGCACACTACGAGGTGCCTGGGAAGTTTTCTCGTTTGTCCTGTCTTCTGTCTGCGGTGGGACCTCTTCAGAATGTGGCGTGGTAGCGACAGCATCGTTTCTCATCACACTCCGGTTGGCGAGTGTGGCTTTCTCTGCCAAGGCATTAGCCTAAGCCAGAGTCTCTTTGAGATCAAGAAGATGGGGAGCTGGAGGGACTGTATAATGATGGTCAATCATAACACCATACAAACAGTGATCAACTCACCATGGGGACTGGCCACCCCTGCTGGCTGGGCAGACAAAGAGCGCTGTCTTGCTGAAGGTCATGGATGTTCATGTTGTTCCTCCTTAGCCCCTGTGGAAGCAGGAGAATGTGTGGTGCCTGAGCAGATCACCTTTGTGGTATCATGTGAAGGGTTGGCGGTAGCAGAAGGAGACCCTTCCTCCTGCTGCAGCTCTGAAGACGATCAGTTACAATGAGAAAGTAACAAGATGGGCCAATTGCATACCAGAAAACTTGGCCTTGCAAGTCAGGTAAGGAGATTGGCTGGGGACACCATTGAAGAGGGCACTGGCACATGGGATATGCCTTGCCTGTGCTGCCTTCTCAGTTTCTGCATGGGACACAGAGCCATCCTGGATCAAACAGGCTCAACAGGTGCCTGCATCACATACAAGGCCCGTGTCCCACTCAGTGGCCTTCACCTTGGAGCATAGATGGGTCAGCATCTGCACTGGAGGTGGAGAAGGGATCCTTTGTCCACCACCGATCTGCTCATCAGGCATCGTAGTCAAGATAGAGGAAGGTTTGGATGGGACACAGTTGGGTACATGCACAGTTTCAGAATGCATCAGAGTCAACAGATGGGAATGACAAGAGATGCATGTGCACTGTGGTGACTGGACTGACACTGTGACTGCTGAGGTCTTCCATTTATTTATCTGTTGGACACTGTTGATTGTACTGGGGATGAGACAATAAAGAAGCTGTTAGCCTTTTGTGCACACTGAGCGCACAGCACTCACATCGAGCCTTGATGACTTCCTATGTACATTGAAACTTGTCAACTGGATGTGGTACTCATGCACACCCACAGCATGACTGAGTGCATCATGATCCAAATGTGGCCATAGTGATCTGCTTCCTCCCTAACTTGTTTTGCAGATCAGTGTGACCTCAAGCGGTAAGTGTGTCGATACTTATCGGTACCTTTCAATCTGACTTATGTGGCCAAGGACACACCTTTCACTCAGCAGATGCTGGAACTGGAATCAACTCGACCCTCTCAACATGCAAGTAGTAGCTTGCCAAATAAGTGAGTTCTTCTTCCTGAACATGCTGCACTGCTTACCAACCATGCTTACTCAAGCTAGTTCTTGTCCTCAGACAGTGATAAATGGTGTCTCTGTCGGACATGGCATGACACACCTTCCAGATGACTCCAACTGCCATCAATGCAGGTAAGAACTTGAATCTAGCGTGGTGTAAAAGAAGTGGTGTACCTGGGCCTGAACAAGCAGGGTTCGGCATTTCATCCACGGATAATTAGACTCTGGTGGGTCAATTTGTGGCATGACCCACATTGTACTGATGGATTCCTTGGACATCGTCGGTGGAGACTTGGAGGATTGAGGTTCTGCTGCTGCCAACTGCCAGTGGGATTTCACCATGGAGGCCAGCAGAAATATAAGCACTGGGTGCTGAGGTTCATCCCTACCAACCTGGTTTATCCAAAATATATGCTGACTCGCTACATTTATATCCAGCGGGAGATTACTCGGGGGATCGAGTGGCATCAATTACCTTGTCAGGATGCGTGCCTCCAGCCCCGAGTATGATGCCTGGAATGAGTT
>JBBPLO010000461.1:0-19422 GCA_038089835.1 Retiboletus flavoniger
CAATGGTATTCCTGATTTAAAATAGGCATATCTCTACAGCCCCTGAGCCGAATCACATGACCCAGGGACCGATTCGTAGCCAATGGTTTGTACTTTGTTTGGTCTCACCAAAGCGAGGTGTGATTCCCACGGGTGAATGCGGGGTGCTTCATGCCCCGGTTTGGGGTTAGTTATTGGAACGGTTTTTGGAGTCACTGTACATGCTGTTATGTGGGCTGCCCAAAAGCAATCTGTGGCCAATGGTCTGCAGAAACATCAAGCAAGACATTGAGCATGGGGTTCTCACTCAGGCAGCCTACTCCACCAATGGCTATACAACATTTGGCATGGGGGCGCCATCCCCTCATGCAACTGGCATGAGCAGTGGCTCACAGGAACCCTTTGGCATTTTTCAGACTCCCATGGGAAACTCCTTTTATATGATAGTGACTAGACCAGGCACATGTCCATACACCTTTCACGACGCAGCAACCACCATCATCAAAGAGGTGATGCAGATGTGACTTGAGGGACCAGCCTCCAGTCCCGGCTCAGAGTTTGCTCACTTCGCGGGGAGTCAGGGGGCTGGTTGAGGTGAGGTGAACACAGATATGGGACTTCGCAAGACAAGGAACAATCCCAGTGGCACATACTGCACCAGCCCCAAGTGTGCCCCTTGGCGTCATCATGACCACAACACTG
This sequence comes from Retiboletus flavoniger, assembly GCA_038089835.1. Classification (NCBI taxonomy): domain Eukaryota; kingdom Fungi; phylum Basidiomycota; class Agaricomycetes; order Boletales; family Boletaceae; genus Retiboletus; species Retiboletus flavoniger. Next base: position 682 of record JBBPLO010000461.1, read on the forward strand.
CCAACTGTTTCAATGAGGGAGGTGGATGGGTTGGACAGGCACCCTGGCAACAGAAGGATAAGGAGAAAGGCAAGGGATTGGGAGATGGCACCACTCAATCAATCAACATTGCTGCAATTGCCTCTCCTATGTTATGGTTTTTCTCCCCTCTCATCGCATCATACTTGTTATCCAGTTCACTTCCATCATATCATATCATGGATGACGAATACCACATGCCTGGACCGCTTATCTGTTCCTCTGTGGTCCCTCCTCTTTATTCCTTTGTCGTCTTCCTCTGAACTCCACCTATACCATGGTTGTTTCCCAGAACTCTACTCCTAACTAAACTCTACTTACACTTAGTCGTTCCCTTACCTTCCATAGTTTTCCTTAGCCTTCCATGGTCTGTGCTCTGCTCAAACCCCTATAAATAATGTCATCTCTACTCCTGTAATTCTCATTCTTGATCTGCGCAATATTAGCGTAATATTTTGATTCATCATAAGTCCCTAGTAAGTCTTGGTGATTCCAAGACTTCCTCTGATTACTCTTACACTTGGCCTAAGAGTTGTAGTCCCCTCGATTTTCTGTCAGACATTGGTCTCTTCGTGAGTATCGCCTGATAGCGACATTCCTTGAATCCTCATCTCTAGTCGTACGCTACATGTAACAAAAGATCAAGAATCTCCCTGGTCCCACCTCCTTAGGTGAAGGACCCACCCATCAACTACTATGTTGTTCCAGCAAACCCCTGAAGAGTTTCCTGATGCCTCAGAAGCTCACCACCCCAGAATCCCCAGCCGAAGATGCCTCACAGACTCCTCTCATTACAATCTCCCTGATGCCCCCACCCTCAGACCTCGATACTCTATAGCTGGACTTGTTACAATCCACGGTGGATCGCCCTTTTTCCCTTTTTTTTACTATCTCTTTTCTCTCGCTAAGTCCTCATACGTCTCCCGTCTTATCTTGGACTTAGGAACTCCATTTATGCCTCGAGTTCTGCTTCCCCGGTTCCTTCTGCTCCATCTTATCTCGGAACCGTTGTATTATTAGAACTGACTCATCGTGACTCACCCTTATCTCTAGGTGACTCACTCCTTATCTCGGGCTCACTAAGAACCCATTACCTAAGTGTCTTGGCATAGGTACTTATAGTGTTCCGAATGCCTGTAACTTTCCTTAGCTTAGTCTACTCAATTCTACGAGCTCTAAGCCATCTCCTCGCTCCTCTCATTGCTGTCTGTTAGCAGCACACTAAGGCTATGGGACCTTCCCTAGGCCTTCACTCACACCTTTGTCCCTGACTCAAGGAATCCCCTTGGAGTCAACCCATAGGCCATTTGGCATTACTTCCATTCAAGGCATCCCCTTGAACGTGTGTCTCTGAAGTCTTCTGTCAGAACACCCTGCGTATCCTCCCTCGTCTTCTTGTTCCACTACGAGCTCACTTTGAGTCCCCGCTGGTATTCCATAGCCCAGCATAACAAAAGACTAAGCTAGCCCCAACGGACGACTTTCAGGTCGTTTCTCCCACCCACTCCTGCCTTCAGTCCGCACGGGGTGATTCCCTGGACAACCGCGCATCCCTCTCCCATGATCAGCCTGCATGGGGTGATTCCCTGGGCACTGCATCACCATTAGCTCCCACTGGTTCCTCCCTCGAGGTATGCTTGAACAAGGCCAGTTCTCCCCTGAACCCTCGTCCCCCTCGTCCCCTGAACACTCGGATCACGAGATCAACCCTACCTCCACCCAAGAGGAAGAAGACACCATCCACCTTGCCCAAGGACTCACACGACACCTTAGTATTCTGAGAGTTCCTTCCCCTATGACTCCCACTCCCACTGCCACGCAACCGAGCATGTCTCTCCCTACCAGACCTTCTAAGCCGCCCACCCTCACAGGCTTCCCCTTATCTCGAACGCACCCCACCGTCACGCCCGTACCCCCGGCCCCAACTACAATGTCTGCAAAGGAACTATGCCTTGAAGCCCCTGAACCCTTCAATGGGTCCTATGATAAGTCCGAACAGTGGTTCAACACTGTTCAGTTCTACCTCCTCGTCAACGCCAACATCTACGACACCAACATGAAGAAAATCGCGTTCGCTCTTTCGCATATGACCAAAGAGTCCACCGCTGTCTGGGCAGCAACCTTTAGACAAAAATGCTTCTCCTCTGGGAACCACCACCTCAGAACGGTCGCTGCCTTCACTATGGAATTCCAGGCCACCTTCAAACATTAGGACTCTATTGGGAACGCCATCGCCTGGCTGTCCACCACTCGAATGCAAAAGAAGAAGGATGGGTTTTCCTCCACACTTCTTAACTATATTGCCACATTCTGAAGCAAAGTCGTGGTGGCTCAAATCACCGATGACAACGTCCTTATCGCCTACTTCGCTGCAGGACTACCTGCATCCATCATGTATAAAATCTATGCGATGGAAACACCCCCAACTACCATCAAGGACTGGTACTCCAAGGCAACTCACTTCGACAATATGTGGAACCATGCCCATGAAGTCGCATCCAGAACCGGCCCCAGCTGGGCCAGCAATATCGCCTTCTCCCCCAAGCCCAAAGCCAATCCTAATGCAATGGACGTAGATGTTGTCCACACCATCACAAAGTTAACCCCAGAAGAACGACAACGATGCATCAAAAACAACCTCTGCTTCCAATGCCAACAAAGTGGTCACTCATCCCGAAACTGCCCCGCGTTTTCCCCACAGGTACCGAAAGCCCCTCACCCACCTAGCAAGAAGGTGGCAGAGGTAGCTGATGATGAAGAACTCCCACACCTCCAAGAAGTGGAGGATGACGACGAAGATGAGGAATCAGTGAAAGCCATGTTCCTCCAGGATTTTTAGAAAGGAAGCCTACCTCAATGTTAGCCCCTTCCTACATCACCTCTGTACTAGTAAAGGCTGTGACTAAATCAATGATCATTCCTGTCCAAGTCATACGCCCCTCGTACACTATGAAAACCGTCAACACCCAAGCGCTCGTCAATAGTGGTGCCAACATCTCCTGCATCGACCATGGATTCGTCGCCAAACACAAGCTACCTCTGACGAAACTTGCCACCCCCATCCTCACCAAAAATGCTGATGGGACCACCAACCACTGAGGAAAGATAACACACACCTGCTCCCTGTTCCTCAACATTGAAGGACTAGCACAAAAGGTCCTCTTCCATGTCATGCACCTCAGCTGAGACAACCTTATTCTCAGACTCCTGTGGCTCCGCGCGGCCAACCCCAACATTGATTGGATGAACAGAACCCTGATCCTGGACGAATCTATCGACCAATCCAAACTCCTCCACCATGAGTGCAAGAAAGACCTTGAGTGACACAACAAGGTCTACACTTTCCCCATCCATGAACCTGATTCCATCCCCATCCGAATCATCTCTCATGACCACCTCCACAACTATCTCGACCGAGAAGTGGAAGAGAGATACCTCAACATCACAATCCGAAACTGATCCGTCTTCTGGATCATCCATTGTGGCTCTAGATTCCTTCGCACCTTGCAGATCGCCAAGATCACCAAACTCACCAAACTCACCAAGGAAGAAGCCCTCGCCACCCCGAAACCCGTCCTACCCCCGGAATATGCCGAATTCAAATCAGTCTTCTCCCAGGAAGCTGCAGATCACCTACTGCTGCCCCGACCTTACAATCACAAGATCGTACTAAAACCCGACTTCTCCCCCAGTATTGGAAAGACATACCCACTTTCCCCAGATGAACAAACCACTGCCGACAAGTTCATTGATGAAAACCTCGCCGCAGGAAAGATCTCCCCCTCGAATTCCCCCCAAGCCTCTCCATTCTTCTTCGTCCACAAGAAGGATGGAGGCCTACGCCCCTGCCAGGACTACCGCAAGCTCAACGAAGCAACCGTCCGAGACGCCTACCCACTTCCCCTCATCTCCGAACTCATCAACAAGCTGAAGGACGCGTGAAAATTCACCAAGTTCGACATCCGGTGGGGGTATAACAACATCCAAATCTCCCCAGAGGACCGCTGGAAGGCCGCCTTCGTCACCCACCATGGCCTCTTCCAACCCAATGTCATGTACTTTGGGCTGACTAACTCCCCCGCCACCTTCCAAAGGTTTATGAATGACTCCTTCGGAGACTTGATCGCCGAAGGATGGCTCATCATCTATATGGACGACCTCCTCATCTTCTCCCCCGATGAATCCACTCACACCGATAGAACCCGCCGCGTCCTCCAACAGATGACGGAATTAGATCTCCACCTCAAGCTGGAGAAATGCAGATTTGCCACGGACGAGGTAGAGTACCTCGGACTCATCATCAAACCCGGTCACATCGCCATGGACCCTGTCAAACTCGAAGGGATCTCCAAGTGGCCCACTTCTACCACTGTGAAGCAAGTCCGATCATTCCTCGGATTCACAAACTTCTACAGATGGTTCATTGAAGGGTATTCTACCACTGCCCGACCCCTTATTGACCTCACCAAGAAAAACCAACCCTGGCAGTGGTCTCCTGACTGCCAGAAGGCCTTTTATGCTCTCAAAGACTCCTTCCTCGCCCAACCTGTCCTCCAGCTACCCAACACCGGCACCCAATTTGCCATCGCCACTGATGCCTCGAAGTTCGCCTCGGGCACGGTCCTCCAACAACTCGACCCCAATGGGGAGTGGAAACCCTGCTCCTATATCTCTCAGTTGTTCAACCCCGCCGAATGAAACTACGATATCCATGACCACAAACTCCTTGTGGTCATGCGCACCCTCACTGCCTGGAGGCACTACCTCCACAGTGCCCCCTTCCCAGTTAAGGTCTTCACCAACCACAAGAACCTCACCTACTTTCATAAACCCCAAGATCTCAACTGACGCCAAGCCCATTGGCTCCTCGACCTCACTGACTACGACCTCGAGTTCTCCTACACCCCCGCCACCAAACTCGCCGCTCCCAACACCCTCTCTCGTTGCCCCGACCACGACTCTAAGGAAGCGGACAACACTGCTGTCACCATCCTCCCCGAAACTGCATTCGTCTCTTCTGTCGATGCCATCCTTGCAAAACAAATCTCTGAGGAATGTACTGTCGATCCCACTGCCCTCTAGGCCATCCAATCCTTATCCACACCTCTCCCCGCGTCCTTCCGCGCCTGGTTCTCCCCCTGGCAATCTGTCAATGGCGCCCTCACTTTCCATGGCTGCCTCTACATACCCCCCAACTCCTGCCAAGTGGTCCTAGCCAATCATCACGACCACCCCACCGCCGGCCACCCGGGTTACCTCAAAACCTGACAACTCATCGCCTCTGAATGCTGGTGGCCAGGCCTAGCTGCCCACATCTGAAACTACGTTGCCGGCTGCACCGTTTGCCAACAGAATAAAACCAATACCCATCCGACCTTCCCTCCGCTCTGCCCCATCCATTCCACCTGCACTCACTCCTTTCAGCAGATCTCGTGCAATCTCATCACCGACCTCTCCACCTCCGACGGCTTTGATAGTCTCCTGGTCATGGTCGACCACAGCCTTATGAAGGGGGTAATTCTTTGCCCCACGAAGAAAACCGTCATGGCCGACGGAATCGCCACACTCTTCACCCACAAAGTTTACTCTAGATATGGCCTCCCAGACAAGATCATCTCTGATCAAGGCCCCCAATTCACCTCCATGTTCTCCAAAGAACTCGGGAGAATCCTCAACTACAAGCTTGCCCTCTCCACCACCTTCCACCCTTAGACTGACGGAGAGACCAAAAGAGTCAACCAGGAGATAGAAACCTATCTCCGCATCTTCTGCAGAGACGACCCCACCTCGTGGGCCAGTAAAATCTCCCTAGTGGAGTTCACGCATAACCACCAACCCCACTCAGTCACTAACAAATCCCCATTCTTCCTCCTCATGGGCTATGAACCTAACCCCCTGCCCACTCTAGTTCCCTTGACCAATGTCCCCACCATCGAAACCCGGCTCAAAGAACTATCATCCGCCTGAAACAAAGCACTTGCCTCCCACAAACTGGCCCGCCAGGTAATGATTAACCAAAACAAGCATCCCTTCGTCCCCTTCCATAAGGGAGATAAGGTATGGCTGGAAGCCCGAAACCTTCGCCAGGAATTAGCCAACCCCAAATTCTCTCCAAAAAGAGAAGGCCCCTTTATCATCACTGACGTCTTATCCCCAGTCTCTTATCGCCTGCAGCTCCCTAAAACATGGAAGCTACACCCCATGTTCCACGCTTCCCTCTTATCACCCTATCGTGAAAACGCTGTCTATGGCCCCCATTTCAAAAAGAACCCACCGGAACTCATCGGCGGACAAGCAGAGTATGAAGTTGAAAAGATCATACGTCACCATGGAGCTTCGGATAAGTGCCACTATCTAGTCCGGTGGAAAGGCTACTCCGCCGATGATGACTCCTGGCTACCTGAAAAGGATTTCAAACACGCACAGGCCATCCTCCTCGCCTATAGAAAGGCCCACCCCCATGCCTTCCCTCCTTAGTCACTCTCTCTCTCCTACCCTCATCATATACACAAAAGAAACAATCGTCGCAAAAAGAAAAACTATGTCTTCCATTACTACCATATCATCCCTCCGTTCCTCCCCTCCTCTCTCCTCTTCCCTTGCTGATAGAGACAACGTCGTCCTCGCCGATGACTTACCAATAGACTTTCCCACTATAGCTTCACACGCGTCCACCATGTATGATCCCACCGCATCCTCCTCCCATGCTCCTTCCCCTGGATGGGGATCCCCCGCTGCTGGTCCTCCATGTTGGGGAGACTGCTCCCCAGAGTTCCCTCCGGTATCTCTTGCCACCATCGTCCCGACGCCTATCCTTAGCATCGATGTCCCTATCAACGCACATCACCTATGCGAAGACTACCCCTCACAAGAGGACCTCCAGGAGCTCATGTCCGCACTGACCGACTCCCACCTCGTAATCCTGATGCAGTCTTTTGTTGAAGATGCATTCCCTCTGGAGCTTGTCTCCAAACTATATCTGCAGATCGCACACCTCAGCCTCATTCCCCTGAACCCCTCCGACGCCCAACGCACCTGCCTCCACACCGTCCTCTTGTCCATATACTGTGATGCCCATGCCATATCCCTCCTCCTCGCATATCAGCTTGGAGCCCTCGAATTCTTTCAGGATCTGGACAGATACCTGAAAGAACATTCCCAATGTCAGGCTCAACGAGCCAACTCCACCCCATCTGCTTCTGCTTCCCCTCTAGACCCCGCGGAGATAGACTTCTTAGCCTGAGCCGAGGCCTTCTGGACTGGCAACAACGGGTTCACCCCTCTCCCATCCTCTCACCCCTGTTATCGCGAGGCATGCTTTCAGTGCCATTGCCTCAGCCACTTTCGGGCCGACTGCCAAGTTTACCAGTGCCCCCTCTGTCTGCAATTCTCCCCAGGGCACTCACAGCAATGCTGCCCCCTCCGACGACCCCCTCCTAGCCAATGGTTCTCCTCCTCCTCCGGATCTTCCTGAGGGAACTGATCGCCCGAACTATCATGCAACCGCCGCACTCGCCCATCTCTGCCCCCACATTCTGTTACATGCGGCACATGCTAGTGGAGGAACTGGCTTGGTAGGGTCATCTACAAGTCCAAGTGGTGTAACACATCCATCAAGGAGTCTTGGAAGAGAATCGAAGTCTTATCAAGAGAATCGGGTAGGAATCGAGGTGACAGTGATCAGGAGGAGGTTACTAGCATTGTACGCACTAAACGCGTAGGTCAAGAATAGGGTACATGGGTATGTGCTAGAGGTTTATATACTGAGGATATCTGGGGCACGGACCATGGAAGGTCATGGAATGCGAAGGAATCTAGGGTATGACTAAGGTCTAAATGTCAGTGATAGATAGCAGTGGTACAAGTGATGACGGAACAGGGGCACATGATGTCATATGGAGAGATAAGAGATAAGCTAAAGATAGGGTGGGCGCGGGGTAGACTGGGCCGTGAACTAGAGATGATAAGGGGGAAACAGAGCAGGCATGGGGTAGACCGGGCCATGAGGGAGATGATGATGGAGAGACTGAGCGGGCGCAGGGTAGACCAGGCCGTGAGGAAGACGATGATGGAGAGACTGAGTGGGTCTGGGGTAGACCAGGCTGTGAGGGAGACGATGATGGAGAGACTGAGCGGGTGCGGGGTAGACCAGGCCGTGAGGGAGACGATGGTAAGAAAAAGATAGGGGAGATGTCTATCTTCAGGGAAAAACCATAACATTACCCCTTTACTACATTTGAGACTACCAAATCTCAATCTGAGTTGTTCGGGTGGGGTGGGGGTGGCGAGGGCGAAGGAGGTTCTTAAGGGATATGCACGAGATACTCACGAGGAGACCATCGAGTGCTATCCAGGGGTGTTAGATCCTATAACGAAGGAAATAATAGTGGTCGTGGTAAAAGGCACGGAGGCGACGATGGTCCAGGTATAGGGTCGTCCTGAGGTATGGTCATTCGTTGGTGTCCTAAGAGTGGAGGTGAATGAGCGAGGGTTCTAGGGGGTGGGGGATGCGTCGGTAGTGGAGAGTTGGTCCACTAGGGTGGCGGTGGCGACGTGGTCTAGGGATGTCCAGGATCGGAGATGGCGAGGGGGCGAGGGAGCGATGATGGGGGATGGCCATGGTGGGACAGTGGATGCGGTTGGAGGGCATGGTGGTGGTTATCAAAGGGGTTGGGGGAATCAGTGGGGAGGAAGCGAAGGTTTATATATCTAGAGCTTTAGGGCAAGGACAAGTAAATGAATACCTCCGAGCAGGTCTAGACCGGTGGGGCAAAGGGGATACCTCCAAGCAGATTCGAAGGTGACAGGGGGTTTACTGGGCAGGGTTCCAGTAGGGCTAAGGGTTTGTCTGGATCTCAGGAGGATGACTTAGTTGGCTTAGATCCAGGGGTAAGAGCGAGAGGAGAGGGTAGAAGGATGCCGAGGGGGAGTCGGCCTGGGAATGCAGTTTAACCTCGTGCCAGAGGTGACATGGGGCGAAGGGACAGTGGAACGGAGATCAGGACGGAGGAGACCAGTGATTAAGGCGCAGTTTATCCTTATGCAGGAGGTTGAAACAGGGATCAAAGGGTAAAAACTAAGGCAGAAAAAGAAAAGATTTCTGCGAAACCAAGCGCTTCGGGGGAACGCCCTTGTGCTTACCTAGATCCTATGAGGAAGGCATCCTCAGGATCGTCGGGGTTTTCTATGAAGGTGGGAATAGCTGCAAGCTACACTTGCCTTACGCTATTCTGTTGGAAAGTACTCAAGAGCCATGGCTGCTCGGCAGCCAGGCTTACCACCACACTACCTCCGAGCAAAAAAATTTCCTGGACTTGACCCTAAGTCCGTTGACTGTAAGGTCCAAGTAAAAACGATTTTTTCCGAGCCAAAACCAAGCTGGAAAACAGATGGGGGTCAATCAAGGCAGGAGGAAGGCAGTGGGGGTCAAGGCGAAGGCGAAGGTTGAGGCGAGGAAAAAATTTCTCCACTTTTTTCAGAAGAGCAATGGATGAAGGTGAAGAACTAAGGGGGTATCTGTGAGCAGTTTAGTGCCATGCTGGGGGCCGAAGGGGATAAAGGAGTGAATGCATAGTCCAGGGAATAACCCCATACAGACTGAGGGCGGGACAGTGGTGCGCGTGTGCCCAGGGAATTACCCCATTCAGGCCGAAGGTGAGGGTGGGAACTAGGGGTTTGCAGCAGGGAGGCCTTGAGGGAGATTAAGGTCTCGTCAAGGGACTAGGGGAGGCTAGAGTGGGGGCTGTGGTGGTGACTGGGCAGGGTTCCAGTCGGAGGGTAGGGGACTAAAGCTTCAGGGCAAAGGGGAGCACGGGGGCGAGGGTACTGAAGGGTGTGGGTGGCGACTAGGGTTTTTGTTGGGCAGGTTTCCAACCGGGCTAGGGTGACGATGGCGAAGGTGGTGGACAGTTTAGAGTCATATCTAGGACTTGCTAGAGGTGCTAGGGAGCGTGGAACAGTTTACCGTCTTGCTCAGGACATGCTAGGGGTGCTAGGGAGCATGGAACAGTTTACCGTCTTGCTCAGGACATGCTAAGATCTGGGAAATGCGGTGAAAGGCTGAGGATAGGTCTTTTGAAGAGGAGATCAAGGGGAGTAAGTTGCAGGTGAGATCGTGAAGATCGGAGCAGATCAGCATGAGATATAGGGGAATCAAGAGGAACTCAATGAAGAGCTCTCTTCTGCAGCTACTAGGGTTCCAAGGGTTTGACTGAGGGGTTTCCTGGTGACTAGGGGGTAGGACTAGGGAATGGGGTAGGTCCAATGCCATGGTAGGCAGGACTAGGGGAAATTCTTGACCTTTTGTTACGTGCGGCATACGCTAGCGGAGGAACTGGCTTGGTAGGGTCATCTACAAGTCCAAGTGGCGTAACACATCCATCAAGGAGTCTTGGAAGAGAATCGAAGTCTTATCAAGAGAATCGAGTAGGAATCAAGGTGACAGTGATCAGGAGGAGGTTACTAGCATTGTATGCACTAAACGCGTAGGTCAAGAATAGGGTACATGGGTATGTGCTAGAGGTTTATATACTGAGGGTATCTGGGGCACGGACCATGGAAGGTCATGGAATGCGAAGGAATCTAGGGTATGACTAAGGTCTAAACGTCAGTGATAGATAGCGGTGGTACAAGTGATGACGGAACAGGGGCACATGATGTCATACGGAGAGATAAGAGATAAGCTAAAGATAGGGCAGGCACGGGGTAGACTGGGCCGTGAACTAGAGACGATAAGGGGGAAACAGAGCAGGCGCGGGGTAGACCGGGCCATAAGGGAGACAATGATGGAGAGACTGAGCGGGCGTGGGGTAGACCGGGCCGTGAGGGAGACGATGGTAAGAAAAAGATAGGGGAGATGTCTATCTTCAGGGAAAAACCATGACACATCCCACACCACCACCACGTCCTCACCACCGCCGACCCTGTCATCGCTGCTCCCCCATTGAAACCAACAACTATGGAGATGATCACAATGATGACGTCTTTGATGACGTGGCTTACGCTAACATGATGGGCTCCCCAGGTGTAGGATATATTGACCTATGAGTTAGGTTCATCAGAGTCTCACTGTTACGATCCATGGTGGATCGCCCTTTTTCCCTTCTTTTTGCTATCTCTTTTCTCTCACTAAGTCCTCATATGTCTCCCGTCTTATCTCGGACTTAGGAACTCCATTTATGCCTCGAGTTCCGCTTCCCTGGTTTCTTCCACTCTGCTTTATCTCGGAACTGTTGTATTATTAGAACTGACTCATCGTGACTCACCCTTATCTCTAGGTGACTCACTCCTTATCTCGGGCTCACTAAGAACCCATTACCTAAGTGTCTTGGCATATGTACTTATAGCGTTCCAAACACCTGTAACTTTCCTTAGCTTAGTCTACTCAATTCTACGAGCTCTAAGCCATCTCCTCGCTCCTCTCGTCACTGTCTGTTAGCAGCACACTAGGGCTATGGGACCTTCCCTAGGCCTTCACTCATACCTTCGTCCTTGACTCAAGGAACCCCCTTGGAGTCAACCCGCAGGCCATTTGGCATTGCTTCCGTTCAAGGCATCCTCTTGAACACGTGTCTCTGAAGTCCTCTGTCGGAACACCCTGCGTATCCTCCTTCATCTTCTTGTTCCACTATGAGCTCACTTTGAGTCCCTGCTGGTATTTCACAGCCCAGTGTAACAAAAGACTAAGCTAGCCCCAATGGACGACTTTCAGGTTGTTCCTTCCACCCACTCCTGCTGTTACGCGTAGCGTACGGGGGAGGGCTCGAGGTAGCGAGGGTCGACTCTCAGGCGATACTCACGAAGAGACCGACGTCTGATAGGGACTTAGGGCACAGGAACTCCCCTTAGAATCGCTAAGGTGATAGAGTTCTGGGGAACTAGGAGGGACTCAAGAAGGTACGCTAATATTGCGCAGATCAAGAATAGAGAGGAAATACAGGGATGAGAGACTATATGCTGGAGAGACTTCCCGCGCACAGACCGAGTGGATTAAGTAATGGGGATACGACTAAGTACGAGAGAACTTAGTTAGGAGAGGAAATATCCTGGGGAGGGGAATGGAGGGAGTAGCGAGGGTTCAAGGAAAGCATACTAGGGAAAGCCTGGTTGGGCCTCCTATCATGAGGTAGACCTCTTGTGCTCGAAGGACGCGACATCCGCGGTAAGAAACTAGTGAAGAAAAGTGTACAAATAATAGGAATCGATGATGAGGGAATAAAACTGTAACACCTGCCTTCAGTCTGCACGGGGTGATTCCCTGGACAACCGCGCATCCCTCTCCCACGATCAGCCTGCATGGGGTGATTCCCTGGGCACTGCATCACCATTAGCTCCCACTGGTTCCTTCCTCGAGGTACGCCTGAACAAGGCCAGTCCTCCCCTGAACCCTCATCTCCCTCGTCCCCTGAACACTCAGATCATGAGATCAACCCTACCTCCACCCAAGAGGAAGAAGACACCGTCCACCTTGCCCAAGGACTCGCACGACACCTTAGTATTCCAAGAGTTCCTTCCCCTATGACTCCCACTCCCACTGCCATGCAACCAAGTGTGTCTCTCCCTACCAGACCTTCTAAGCCACCCACCCTCACAGGCTTCCCCTTATCTCGAATGCACCCCACTGTTGCGCCCATACCCCCGGCCTCAACTACAATGTCTGCAAAGGAACTACACCTTGGAGCCCCCGAACCCTTCGATGGGTCCTATGATAAGTCCAAACAGTGGTTCAACACTGTTCAGTTCTACCTCCTCATCAACGCCGACGTCTATGACACTGACGCGAAGAAAATCACATTCGCTCTTTTGCATATGACCAAAGGGTCCACCACCATCTGGGCAGCAACCTTTAGACAAAAATGCTTCTCCTCCAGGAACCTCCACCTCAGAACGGTCACCACCTTCACCACGGAATTCCAGGCTGCCTTCAAACACCAGGACTCTATCGGGAATGCCATCGCCTGGCTGTCCACCACTCGAATGCAAAAGAAGAAGGATGGGTTTTCCCCCACACTTCTTAACTACATCACCACATTCCAAAGCAAAGTCACGGTGGCTCAGATCACCAACGACAATGTCCTCATTGCCTACTTCGCCACAGGACTATCCACATCCATCATGTATAAAATCTATGCGATGGAAACACCCCCGACTACCATCAAGGACTGGTACTCGAAGGCAACCCACTTCGACAACATATGGAACCATGCCCATGAAGTCGCCTCCAGAACCAGCCCCAGCTGAGCCAGTAATATCACCTTCTCCCCGAAACCAAAAGCTGACCCCAATGCAATGGACATGAACGTAGTCCGCACCATCAACAAGTTAACCCCTGAAGAATGACAGCGTTGCATCAAAAACAACCTGTGCTTCCGATGCCAACAAAGTGGCCACTCCTTGCAGAACTGCCCCACGTTTTCCCCACAGACATCGAGGACCCCTCGCCCACCTGCCAAGAAGGTGGCGGAGGTGGCGGACAAAGAAAAACTCCCCCGCCTCCAAGAAGTGGAGGATGACAACGAAGATGAGGAATCAGTAAAAGCCGTATTCCTTCAGGATTTTTAGAAAGGAAGCCTACCTTGACGTTAGCCCCTTCCTATATCAACTCTGTACTAGTAAAGGCTGTGACTAAATCAATGGTTATCCCCATCCAAGTCATATGACCCTCATACACAATGAAAACTGTCGACACTCGAGCGCTCGTGGATAGTGGTGCTAACATCTCATGCATCGACCATGGCTTCGTCACTAAACATAAACTCCCCATGACGAAGCTTGCCACCCCCATCCTCGCCAAGAACGCCGACGGAACTACCAACCACCAAGGGAAGATCACGTACACATGCTCTCTGTTCCTCAACATCAAAGGACTTGCACAGAAGGTCCTTTTCCATATCATGCACCTAGGATGGGACAATCTCATCCTCAGACTCCCTTGGCTCCGCTCCGCCAACCCAAACATCGATTGGATGACTTGTACTATGACCCTGGATGAATCCATTGACCAATCAAAACTCCTACACCACGAACACAAAAAGGATCTTGAGCAACACAACAAGGTCTACACCTTCCCCATCCACGAACCCGACTCCATCCCCATCTGAACTATTTCGCACAACCACCTCTACAACTACCTTGACCAAGAAGTAGAGAAGAGATACCTCAATGTCACCATCAAGAACTGGTCCATCTTCTGCATCATTCGCTGCGGATCTAGATTCCTCCACGCCTCGTAGATCGCCAAGATCACCAAGGCTACTGAACTCGCCAAAGAGGAAGCCCTGGCAGCTCCAAAAGTTACACTACCCCCGGAGTACTCCGACTTCAAAGCTGTCTTCTCCCAAGAGGCTGCCGACCACCTACCACCATCACGACCTTACGACCACAAGATTGTGCTGAAACCCGACTTCTCTCCCAGCATCAGGAAAATATACCCACTCTCCCCAGACAAGAAGACCACCACCGACAAATTCATCGACGAAAACCTCGCCACTGGAAAGATCTCCCCCTCGAACTCACTGCAAGTGTCCCCCTTTTTCTTCATCCACAAAAAGGACAGAGGACTACGACCCTGCCAAGACTATCACAAGCTCAACGAGGCTACTGTTCGAGATGCATACCTGCTCCCTCTCATCTCTGAACTTATCGACAAGTTGAAGGACGCTCGCAAGTTCACCAAGTTCGACGTTCGATGGGGGTACAACAACATCCAGATCTCCCCAGAAGACAGATGGAAAGCTGCCTTCATTACTCACCATGGCCTTTTCCAGCCCAACATCATGTACTTCAGGCTGACCAACTCCCCTGCCACCTTCCAAAGGTTCATGAACGACTCCTTTGGAGATATGATCGCCGAAGGATGGCTCGTCATCTACATGGATGATCTCCTCATCTTCTCTCCCAATGACGATACTCACACCGACAGGACTCGCTGAGTTCTCCAACGAATGATGGAACTCGATCTCCATCTCAAACTGGAGAAATGCAAATTCGCCACTGACGAGGTAGAGTACCTGGGACTCATTGTCAGACCCGGGCACGTCACCATGGACCCTGTAAAACTCGAGGGTATCTCCAAATGGCCCGTCCCGACCACTGTAAAACAAGTTTGCTCCTTCCTTGGTTTCGCTAATTTCTACAGGCAATTCATTGAAAGCTACTCTACCATTGCCTGCCCCCTCACCAACCTCACCAAGAAGAACCAACCATGGCAATGATCCCCTGAATGCCAACATGCCTTTGAAACCCTCAAAGATGCGTTTCTCTCGCAACCTGTGCTTCAACTTCCCAACTCTGGTGCCCAATTTGCCATTGCCATCCTGGTTGTGGTCAACCATGGCCTTATGAAGGGGGTAATTCTCTGCCCCACAAAGAAAACCGTCACCACCGACGGAATCGCCACTCTTTTTGCCCACAAGGTTTACTCTAGATATGGCCTCCCTGACAAAATCATCTCCGACCGAGGCCCCCAATTCGCTTCCACATTCTCCAAAGAACTCGGAAGAATTCTCAACTACAAACTCGCACTCTCCACCACCTTTCACCCTCAAACCAACGGAGAAACCGAAAGGGTCAACCAAGAGGTAGAAACCTACCTTCATATTTTCTGCGGAGATGACCCCACCTTGTGGGCAGATAAAATCTTGCTGGCCAAGTTCACACACAACCACCGACCCCACTCGGTCACTAACCAATCCCCATTCTTTCTCCTCATGGGTTATGAACCTAACCCTCTACCCACTCTAGTCCCCGCCACCAACGTTCCAGCCGTCGAAACCCGACTCAAGGAGTTATCCTCCACTCAAAATGAGGCATTAGCCTCCCACGAACTAGCTCACCAAGTGATGGCAAACCGGAGTAAATGCCCCTTCACCCCATTTAGCAAGGGAGATAAGGTGTGGCTTGAAGCCCAAAACCTCCGCTGAGAACTGGCCAACCCCAAGTTCGCCCCGAAATGGGAAGGCCCCTTCATTATCACCAACGTCCTATCCCCTGTCTCTTATCGCCTCATGCTCCCTAAGACATGGAAACTCCACCCCACATTCCATGCTTCCCTCTTATCTCCTTATCGCAAAAACACCGTTTATGGCCCCCATTTCAAAAAGAACCCACCAGAACTCATCGGCGGACAGGTGGAATACGAAATAGAAAAGATCATATGCCATCGTGGAGCTTCAGATAAGTGCCACTACTTGGTCCGATGGAAAGGTTACTCCGCCGATGATGACTCCCGGCTACCCGAGAAGGATCTCAGACACACATGGACCATCCTTCTCACCTATAAGAAGGCCCACCCCTGTGCCTTCTTCCTCTAGTCCCCTTTTTCCTCCTACCCTCGTAGTCTACAAAAAGCAAAACCTTCAAAAAACTGTCATGTCTTCCATCACCACCATATCATCCCTCTGTTCTTCTCCTCCTCTTTCCTCTCCCTTAGCTAACGAACAAAATGTTGTCCTCACCAACGACCTACCTATAGATTTTCCTACCATAGCTTTGCACGCATCCACCATTTATGATCCCACTGCATCCTCCTCCCGTGCTCCTTCCCCTGGATGGGGATCCCCTGCTGCTGGTCCCCCACATTGGGCAGACCACTCCCTGGAGTTCCCTCCAGTATCCCTTGCCACCATTGTCCCGACGCCTATCCTTAGCGTCGACGTCCCCATCAACATGCATTGCCTGCATGAAAATTACCCCTCATGAGAGGACCTCCAAGAGCTTGCGTCCGCACTGACTGACTCCCACCTCATAATCCCGATGCAGTCTTTCGTCGAAGATGCATCCCCTCTGGAGCTCATCTCCAAACTATATCTGCAGATCGCACGCCTTGGCCTCATTCCCCTGAACCCCTCCAATGCCCAACGCGCCTGCCTCCACACCATCCTCTTGTCCATATACCGCGATGCCCGCGCCATATCCCTCCTCCTCGCATATCAGCTTGGAGCCCTCGAATTCTTTCAGGATCTGGACAGATACCTGATAGAACATTTCCAACATCAGGCTCAACAAGCCAACTCCACCCCATCCGCTTCTGCGTCCCCTTTAAACCCCGCAGAGATAGACTTCTTAGCCCGAGCCGAGGCCTTCTGGACTGGCAACAATGGATTCACCCCTCTCCCCTCCTCTCACCCCTGCTATCATGAGGCATGCTTTCAGTGCCATCACCTCGGCCACTTTCGGGCTGACTGCCAAGTCTACCAGTGCCCCCTTTGTCTCAACTTCTCGCCAGGACACTTGCAGCAATGCTGCCCCCTCCGACGTCCTCCTCCACCCCCACACTTCTCGTCCTCCTCTGGGTCCTCCCGAGGAAACTGATCACCCAAACAGCTGCGCAACCATCACACTTGCCTGTCTCCTCCCCCATGTGCCGTACCGCCACCACGTTGTCACAACCACCAACCTCGTCGTTCCCACTCCCCCATCGAAACCCACAACTACGGAGGTGATCATGACGACGACATCTTCAATGACACAGCTTACACTAACATGACGGGCTCCCCTGGCACAGGCTATATCGACCTATGAGTTAGGTTCATTGGAGTCTCACCCCTAGCACGGGGGTAATGTTACGATCCACGGTGGATCGCCCTTTTTCCCTTCTTTTTGCTATCTCTTTTCTCTCGCTAAGTCCTCATATGTCTCCCATCTTATCTCGGACTTAGGAACTCCATTTATGCCTCAAGTTCCGCTTCCCCAGTTCCTTCCGCTCTGCCTTATCTCAGAACCGTTGTATTATTAGAACTGACTTGTCGTGACTCACCCTTATCTCTAGGTGACTCACTCCTTATCTCGGGCTCACTAAGAACCCATTATCTAAGTGTCTTGGCATATGTACTTATAGCCTCTTGCTGCCCTGTACTTTCTCCTTAGCTTAGTCTACTCAATTCTACGAGCTCTAAGCCATCTCCTTGCTCCTCTCGTTGCTGTCTGTTAGCAGCACACTAAGGCTATGGGACCTTCCCTAGGCCTTCACTCGCACCTTCGTCCCTGACTCAAGGAATCCCCTTGGAGTCAACCCGTAGGCCATTTGGCGTTACTTCCGTTCAAGGCATCCCCTTGAACGTGTGTCTCCAAAGTCTTCTGTTGGAACACCCTGCATATCCTCCCTCGTCTTCTTGTTCCACTACAAGCTCACTTTGAGTCCCTGCTGGTATTCCATAGCCCAGCATAACAGGACTAGCCTCCCGTCTTAGCACTCAATCAGTTACTCCTCAAGGGACCTCTTCATCCTTGACCACTTATTCTCAACCCCCAAGCCCACCACATAATCCCAGCCCACCCCCACTGTCATTCCCAAGCCCCATCCTTCTCTCTCACTCCCCCTCGCCCACCATGCCCTCTGAACTCAAAGCTGCCCTCCCCACTGACTTCTTTGGAAATCCCTCTGATGCCTCACGATGGATGAAAGCTATGAATGCTTACTTTCTAATCAATCAACACCTGTATCCTGACAACCCCGAGAAAATCATGACTGCCCTCAACAAGATGCCCACTGGCTGAGGAGCTTCTTTCACCAAAGCATGGTATGACAAAATGGTGGACCCTACCATTGTCACTGGAAAGTCCTTCAAGGACTTCATCAAAGACTTCGAAACTACCTTCTTCCCATATGATGTGAAGGCCACCACCCATCTTGAACTAACCAAACTATGCCAGAAAATCTCTCACTCCAATGACAATGCGTGCATTATGACTATGTTAAACAAGATGCCTGAAGGAAGAGGAGCT